>VXBW01006168.1:1559016-1648770 GCA_013400375.1 Thinocorus orbignyianus | reverse complement strand
ATCACCCCCCATCACACCCCTGTCCTAAGGCAGGGATGGGGGATGCCCATGGCCAGGCACTGGGATGGGACGTGGCCCTGGGGGCAGCTGACAGTCACCGTCACCGACAAAGGCAGGAGATGCCCCAAATACAAGTGCAGCCGGTTGGAAATCGCTGCAGCCCTTGGTGCCGTGACCTTTGGGGCCTCCAGTCTCCCATTAGCGTGGGCTTTGTGCTGGAAGGGGCTTTTCTGGGTCCTAGTGCTGCTGCCTGATGGGGGGGTCTGCCTGCAATCGCTTTTCGGGTGCCGGGAGGGTTATAGATAGGAACAGCTCTGTGCAGACCTCTGGACTGCATAAATCCCAGCAGATGTGCTCCGAAGCATGGCACAGAGACAGGGAGCAGCCAGAGGGCTCTGCCTGGGCTCGCAGGGCTGAACAGCAGGAGCTCAGAGTCTTTGGCACCCGACTCTCCAGCACCCATCTGCCCTGCGTCTGGGCAGAGGGTGCAGGGACCTCAGGGCAGGGCCAGCTCAGCTCAGCTGCATCGTTTCTGAAAGTTTTTCTGCCCTTTCCCCTGAAACCAAACTGCCCCTGGCTGCAGGAGGCCTGGCCCTGGCTGTCTCCAGCTGCCCTTCCATCTCCAGCGCTGGAGCAGCTCCTTCTTGCCGTGGATAACACCAAGAGCTGGGTCAGCCACCAGCAATGTCCCCTGAGGCTTGAGCGTTTGGCACCCAGCAGGTCCTGCCCTCTGAGGTCTCTACACACCTTCCACGGTGGCACCACACAGTGGCAAGCGGATTTTCAGGGGAACACCTTGAAACGGGCAGCTCAGATTCATTTCCATGGTGCTGTGCTGGGTTTCCTGTCTCCAGCTGGTGTGGAGGGCTATGGGAGAGGGCAGCGGTCCTGCAGAGCAGAAGCCTCCAGGTTTTATGAGGCTGGTGAGGCTGTTTTCCCTCATAGCCTGGCTGCCCTTTGTCCTAATCATCTCTTGCTGCTTCACGCAGAGGTAAATGGTAGCAAAAGTCACCAGGACTAATGAGAGTCTGGAAGATGGTGATGTGCAGGAGGGGCAGGGGGCTGAGCTGCAGATTGCCTTCTGCTTGATGCATTAACTCCTTTGCTGCTGGTCTCTGCTGCAGCCCTTTGTAGCAGGGATACGGGTCTCTCCTGCCCTTGTGGTGGCTCCATCGGCAGCCTCCAGGAATAAGGAGCAGCAGCGAAGCAGTTGGTGGGCACGTGTTACGGGTCTCCTCCGACAGCTGAAGAGCTCTGCAGAGGAGTAGATTTGTGTTGTCCCATGCGTGTCTGCTGAGATCTTCCACTGTTTGCCAGCAGAAAAGCCTGCCTTGTCAATGCCTGGAGCTGACAGCACCTGCTTGGATTTTCGTGCTTTCAGACTGCTCTTTTTGAGAATTCAAAACTTGCAACCTATTTTATTTTTTTTTCTATGTTTCATTCATCTTGGTTGGCTGAAAATAGCCTATGCAGTTTCAATTCCTTTTTTTTTTTTTTTTCTTAATCCCCTCTGTGTTTTTTAAATCATCGGTTTCATTCTCAGACAATCTCTTTGCTGCAAAAAACCCAGAAACGTGTCTTCAGATTAAGAGCTCTGTCTTGGTTGAGAAGCTGCTGGGAGCACAGCCCAAACAAGTGCTACCTCCGTGTGCCCTGTGACCATAAATCCTGCCCGTGCTCCCTGGCTGCCAACTTCTCCCACAGCTACACAAACTCGGATCCTGAGTGATAAATATCAAAGGGCTTATTTTTGCAACAAATAAACCGATTAACAGATGTGTTTCTGAGGAGAGGGGCTGGTGCCTGCTGTACAGGATGAAGGCAGCCCTACAGCTCCGGGCTCAAACCAGCCCAAATCACAGCACCCCAGTCCCTCTCTCTTCCAAGGATGTGCACAAACTGTGCGTGAAGTTTCTAGCTAAAACATTAAAACTGAAAGGTTTCGCAATTTCAGATTAAAAGATGCCCTTAGTAGTTATATATATATATATTTATATATCTACATTTGTGCAAAGACAACAAAACACAGCAGCAAACACCCAGCACCGCTGCATCTTTGAAGGGAAGGTGGTGCAGCTGTGTCCATCAACGCAGGGAGAGAGGGGGGACGCCGTTGGGTGTTGCAGGTGAGCGGCGACTGTTGTGACTGACTGAAAACAAAACTGTGAGAAATCCTTCTTGCTGGGTCCCCGCCACCAGCATTTCCCATCCCTGTGCCGGCAGAGCCCTGGAGCCCATCGCTCCTGGCAGAGCCCTGGGAGCTGAAGCCCTGGAGCAGAGCCTGTCCCCAGCCAGGGCGGGTTCAGGGGCTCTTGGGCTGGAGGGTTAATTATTAGTCACCACGTGTAGCTGCCATCACCCTTCACTTTGCATGCCTGATACTAGATTAACATCTGGTTAGTGCCACCACGAGACCATCTTCTCAGCCTCAGCTCCTCGCCTTGTTCCTCAGCTCGGGGCTGAGTCCTTGACCACTAGGGCCAGGAATAAAAATAAACCAGTGAATCTCAGCTCTGCTGCCAGCGAGGCAGAGGGGACAGCTTCAGGTCTTCGCCTGGATTCAGCTACAGCAGCAACAAAATGATAACAGGAACTAATATTTTTATTCCTTTCATTTGCATTTGCAATGCCACTCTGGGGACATTATTATTGTTGTTGTTATTGCAAATGTGCACCTTGGTCTTTTCCAGTCGTGACCGTGCTGCACACGCAGGCACAGAGTCATCTCCTGCCCTGCAGAAACAGGTCATCCAAATTTCATTGCCTGATAGGAATTAATTGGGGCAGGACGGAAGCAGACACCCTCCACCTGAGGAGCTTCTGCATTCAGGTCCACTTAGACAACCCCTAACGTTAAAGTTCCTCCTGAGTGTTATGATTTATTAATGATTAATTACTACATAGCCCAGAGCAGAGGTTTCTATTTTAAAAATACTTTATTTTTTCGCTCGTAATTTTGGAGTAACGCCCGTGGGAGGACCATCACAGCTGGGACTCCTGCGTGTAAGGTGCTCTACAAACAGGGGATGGGAGGGTCATTGCAGCCCTGCCCTAGAGGAGCTGAATGCTGAGCTAAAGCCTCATTTTCTAGGAGACCTCACCAGCCCCCTGGCACCCAAAAACCTTATTGCAGCAGCAAGAGGGTCTCTCACATGAACAACGCGTGTGGCCAGAGTAGGTGCAGTTGTTATTGCACGTGAAAAGAGTCTGGGTCCTGGAAATGAACCCTTGGATTTTTCCCAGGGCAATGTGTTTGCAGGAGAATAACAAACAGAAGATCGCAGGGGGCTGTGTCAGGTCATGCACCATCTGGTCTCTTGTTCTTGGCTCCAGCAAGACTGAAGGGCTTGTCTTCAGCCCACCGTCACTCCTGAGAATGGTCGGCATATGTGAAGGCTCTTGGCAGTCCCCGGTGCTGGCCGTTGAGAACAAGGACTTGGGAGGAAACTGGCACATGGACGTGGGCTGGCCTCCACTGACCCTCCAAGTTAATGCTGCCTGAGAAAGATTTGGGCACTTAGACCTGTGCTCAGCTCACCAAACCGAACTGCAGTCCACCTTGCTGTCACAGATGATGCTGTGATGTGGAAAGATGTGGGCTGGTGGGGCAGTGAGCAGAGGAGAAGACACCCATTGCACCAACTGATGATGACCATTGGGCAAAGATGTGCTCCAGCCACTCTCTCCGTCCATACCTTGCCAAGCACCATTTTCCTGTATCTGGATGGTGATGGCTGGTACCACCTCACCATGCCAACACAGTTGTCCTCTCCTGGGCAAGCCCACACATCTCCCTCTGACTGTGACAGCTGGCGGAGCTCTCACAGCTCTGCTGCAACAACTGCTTGCTCTTGGCAGGTAAAAGAAACCTACTGCCAGAAAGGGCTGGGATCTGTGGTGGTGCTTTTCTTTCAGATGTTCACATTCTTTCCTCCTTGAAAATACTCCATTTCTTCCTCCTCAGCTGGGTGGGGGGGGAAATAAAAAGGCTGCAGGAAAGGATCTGGAACATGCTAATAACTGCACCCGCCTCTCGGGGCACATATCAATCTTCCCACGATGTTCCCATGGAGATGACCCAGTATGTTCTCCCCTCCTTCCCTTCCAGAGCTCTTTAACCTGCTGCACAGGCAGGAAAAGTTTATAATAGCAAATCTCCGCAAATCCAGCTTGCAAAAGTTCTTTTAGGAGAGGAGACGTAGAGCCGTCAGGACTCAGGCTGCAGCAGGGACGCTGCAGAGGAGCACAGCAGCACCCAGGAGGGGAGGTCCATCCCCTTGGGAGGTAGGGCAAGGCCAAAGGAGAGAGGGGGACATCCATCTGCTGCCTGGGGTGTCCCAGGGAAGCTGCAGGGTGACCTGTGCCCACGCTTATCTGATCACAACCTCCCTACCTGTCCCAGTTGCTTCCCGGCAGACTCTGGAGTGAAAGGCAACGATCTCGGGAAGCTGGTTAATCCAGCCTCAGGAGACAGCATCACAGAATCATAGAATGGTTGGAGTTGGAAGGGACCTTAAAGATCATCCAGTTCCAACCCCCCTGCCATGGGCAGGGACACCTCCCACCACACCAGGTTGCTCCAAGCCCCATCCAGCCTGGCCTTGAACCCCTCCAGGGATGGGGCAGCCACAGCTTCCCTGGGCAACCTGTTCCAGTGCCTCACCACCCTCACAGCAAAGAATTTCTTCCTAAGATCTCATCTAAATCTCCCCTCTTCCAGTTTAAAACCATTACCCCTTGTCCTATCACTACCCTATCCTGCAGGATATCCAAACAAATTCACAGCCACTGAAAAGGCCAGTTCTTTGGCTTCTCACAAGCTCCAGGTCACCTGGCAGGACCCTCAGTGCCACTGCGGGCTCTGGTGGGACAGGCACAGGCTACATCTGCTCTGGGACTAGGAACCAGCTATTGACCATCCACCATGGTTAGAGCAAGCCAACTGCTTGGGTCATAAGGACAAGCTCCGAGAGGAACAGGGGGAACATACAGTTGCTGAATGAATACATCTTTACTTAATGAATTCCTCAGTTTTTCAAGCCACCTTGGAAAATTTAGGGAATAGAGTGGCTTGGAACTGCAGTGCTACAAATTCCCAGCGATTGCGTCGTGAGGCTGGCACTGCAGCATAGGAGAGCGCTCTCATTTTCAAACATGCCTGGCCTATCAATTCCCTCTTTCTGAGCTGCTGAGGTTTACCCTGTCACTGATAAAAGTTTTAAGAAGAACCCCTAAATCCACAGAAGGTGGAGTTCTTACACAGCCCAGTGACCCAAGACACGGAGAACTCAGAGAACCACCACTGAGATAGGCCAGAGTCCCGGATGGACCAGGGTCAAATCTGAGCAGATTTAATGACTGTAATTATCTCTCCTTGAGGCAGAATCAATCAGTCCCAATGTGACAATCCCATGGAGTTACAGCCTCATGACTTAAAGCCTGGAGCTCTTTCAAACTATAGCCAGGCGAGGGGCTGTGCAGGGAGCAGAGGAAAGCCCAGACACCATGGAAAGGGATCGTCTGATCTGTGTGTGGAACCTGATGCCTCCAGGAGCCGGATCTGCCACGGCTTTCCCGTGGGAGCCTCTTCCTGCACATGCATGGTCTCTGTGCACCGTGCTCCTCACTTTGATCCCTGCCTCCTCCCCTAAATCTGTCAACTGGTGACGGCCGTAACTCCTCCTCACGACTTCACAGGCTGAAACCCTTCGAGGTTAAAAAAAAAAAAAAATTAAAAAAAAATCCCCCCATCACCCCAGGCCCCTGACAACACCATCATTCTCCTTAAGTGTGTGTTAAAGATGCTATGTAAAAATAAAATGTATCTTTTCTGATGACACAGAATCCTCCTCTTAAAATGTAATTTATGAGGGAGGCATAAATCGTGAATAGCTAGCATTGCTTTTGCTAACTCATGAGAAAAAGGCCTTTGTTCTGAAATCTTGCCTATGGTGTTATTGGCAGCAATCATTCTTCCAAAAAACCTCACCAAGTTTTATCTGAATTCCTTTGCAAACATCACTTGAGTCATCATTTCGCAGGGAGGCATCAATTCGCTTCCAGGCAGTGTTCAGTTTATCGGGGATTGGGCCACAAGTGGCCTGGATTCGGGAGATGCTGCTTCCCCTTTTCTCCAGCACAGGTTGGATGGGGACTCTGGTCGCTCTCCAAACTCACCTGAAGTTCTGCTGCTGACTGGATGGAAAGTCAGCAGGAACACAGGCACATTAAGAAAGATTACTATCTTCTTTTTTTTTTTCTGAGACGGTTCTCCCCCTGCCCCAGAAAAGAGGTAAGGGGTGGGTGAGATTTAACTTTTAAACCCCATGAATTTTCATCAAGTAAGAAGATATTTGCAGAGTTTAATGAAATCAGGGAAATCTGCTGCAAGGGGCTTTGAAGGCATAGCACCTGCGATCTCCTTTGAAAACTGGTGCCCCAAGTACGAATGATCCACTCAAACCATTCCTGTTCTGTTCCAGCGTTAACCGGGTCCCCCATCCCCTGCAGCCATGAGCTGCTCCATCATCACCCGTTTGTCCATCAAAACCACACTGTGGTTCACCCTGAAATGCCCTGTTCACAGAGCAGAGCTGCTCACCTGTGACTGCACACACTGTGTTTTTCAAACACAGCTGAAATCAGCTGCTCAGGAGGCCAACGAGATGAGCTGAGCTCCACATCTACCTCCACTCCTCCTCAGGGAGTGCTCCTGGACACACTTGTTGTGGGGCTCCGACACTCCCCGTCTCCACCTTCAGCTCCCTGCTCTCTTTCTCCAACACTGAGACCCGATGGATCCACACGGTCCAAAGATTTATCCTATTGATAAAGCCGGCGAAGAGACAGAACTGATGCTGAGGGAGGCTGGGGAATCACGTTGCTGACAGTGAGGAATGACACTTTGCTATCAGATTGGATAACAGATTGTCAGGATTAGAGAGCAGAGAGCTGCTGCAGGGGAGGATGAGCAACACGACCTCCAGAGAACTTCTGCAACCTTCTTTTCACTTGGGTTCCTTCAGATTTACTGGGGTGATGCTCATAGCAAGGTGGTGAATAGGTGTCTAACACCATTACAGCCATGGAACAAAGGGATTCAGCTGCTCCATGAAGACATGGAGATACCTCCACGCTTGTAGAGGTGGCTAGCAATGAGAGACCCAACCTAGACATGCCAGTGCTGTGATTGCCCAAGGACCATACCAGTCTGCAGGGGCTGTGCCCGTGCAGGTGCATCTTCCCAAACACTGCAGGACATCTGACCCCGAGGGTGGCAGAGCTGGGGTGTGTGCCATGACATGCTGGGGCGCAGCGGAGACCCTCTCTGAGGCACTGTCACCCTACGGACCAGCACAATCCCTTGCCATGGGCAGATTTCTCCCTTCCCTGGGCCACATCAGGAACAATTAACAGGGAGAACTGGGCAGAGAGCAAGGGAGAAGTCATGCCGTGGACCACATCTGGGACTCTCCTCTCGAGTCTCTGCTGGCCAAGGGGGGACACAAGGAGAAATCCCTGAGCAGATGGAGAGAGCCCCAGCAGCGCTGGCCTGGGGGAAAGCAGGAGTGAGAGCTCCGAGCACCATCTTGTGGCACTGACCGTGCTGGTGTGCGCTGTGCACTGTACACACCACACTGTACACACTGCTGGATGGAGGGCACACAGCTGCTGCTGGATGGTCCACATACTGCTTTGGAGGCCAAGCTGTGCTGCTGTAGGGGCTGCAATAGTGAGGGAAGGTATTTTTTGCCATCCCATCACCCACATGCATCCACTCTTGCCACAAAGGCTTAGGGAATTAAGGCACTAGGAAGCATCTGCCTCATCTTTAACTGTGGGAATCATAGAATGGTCAGAGTTAGAAGGGACCTTAAAGATCATCAAGTTCTAACCCCCTGCCATGGGCANTCTCAGGAGCACAGAGCAGAGGGGGAGAATCCCCTCCCTGGCCCTGCTGCTCACGCTGCTTCTGATGCAGCCCAGGATGGGGTTGGCGTATCACGGGGCAAAGCACTGCAGGATATCCAAACAAATTCACAGCCACTGAAAAGGCCAGTTCTTTGGCTTCTCACAGGCTCCGAGCCAGCCTGGCAGGACCCTCCGTGCCACTGCAGGCTCTGATGGGACAAGCACAGGCAGACCTGCTCCCTCCACTTCCATTACCATAAGACAAACCTTAACAAAAAAACTTTGATCAGTTTTACAGAAAAAGAAACTAAAACCTTTGTAAACCCCTGCATGAAATGCTCTGTCCCCAGGTTATTGCCTCCATCTCCGTTCCTGGGATGCTTTGACCACCCTTCACCTCACAGCCCGAGCTCCAACTCAGGCCATTCCTTCGTTTTAATCAAACAACTTAATTCTAAGGTTACCCTCCTTCGGGATTTGGCAAGGAGTGTGTGATGCTCCAGGGCATCTTACAAGTGCGCAATTCTGGAGCTAAATCTCCACGCAAAAAGAAAATTCATCTTTCCTTAACAGAAAATTCACAGAGAAAAGAGAAGGGAGGTTCCTGCTTGTTTCTTGATGTTAGAAAAGAGCTTTGACTTGAGAGGAAACCTGGAGTACATCCACACCTCCCGATCTTCTTGGGTCTTTCAGAAGCCACATAGCATCCCAGACCTCCCTGTGCATCTCAGGGGGACGTAGAGGCCGTGTTATTGCATGTCCCTGCCTCAGTTTCCCCGCGGGGAGGTGAGGAGCATCGTGCTGCCCCAAAACCGGTGATGCTCTGGCACACAGTGGTGGGAAACTCAAGGGTGAGGCTCATCGTAGAGAAACATTTTTCCTCTGGATTTGAGATTTATGGCACAAACCAGGGGGGCTGCAGGAAAGGGAAACAGGGCTACAGATTCCCAGAAGATGGCACTCGTGGTCTTCAGATCAAGCCCCGGCTCGCTGAAGATGGCTCATTACGAGGGAGCCAATAAATATCCCTGTCAGCCTGCGTGATTTAGGGACCAGAAATAGTGAAACCGTGGAGGTTTCTCAAAAATTAATTTTTCTAAAATGGGAGAAAGATGAAGCTAAGTAATTTTTTTCCCTTGCAAGCCTCTTCGAGGAAATCAAATTTAACTCCTTCGCTGTTGCTGCCCCAGCAGGGTCAAGGTGGTCTTTGGTGGGGAACAATCCTGCCTGTCCTGCCACCACGCAGTCGTGGCTGTCACACTCCTGGCCAGAGCATCACAGCCTGCTCAGGCTGGGGCATCACACACCTTCACCACCATGGTCCAGGGGGCTGAGCTGGCTGACACATTCCCATGTTGTTCCACAGGATGGGGCAGGCAGCAAAGCTTTCACCCCGAGTCATCGGGATGGGGCTAATTCAGCAGGGAAGTGGTAATTACTAGAGCTTACATTGTAGTTGAGGTCCTGAGGATCCCCCTCCCTCCATCTAAGATCTGCAGGTCCAAGGAGGCTGGTTTACACGTCAACTTGAAGACATACTTTAGCTTTAAGTTAAAGAATAAGGTCTTGCACAAATACCGGCCTCCTGTTCCTCCTCACCACAACAGCCTGGGCACAGATCTACCGAGAAGTCTACTGCATGATCCCCCTCCTCGTACACATCAGGGAGGCACCTACTCTGAAAATCCCAGGATTTCTTTAACTCCTCTTGTCTTACATTAAAACATTTTCTCCTTGGATCTCCCTTGTGTCCCACAGAGCCTGGGAAGCTGGGTCCCAAGCTGGAAACAGGCTTAGCTTGGCTCTACACTCAGAGCAGAGCCACATCTTGTGTGTGAGAGGCGGCCCCGAGAGCCAGATGTGCCTGTAAATAAGAAAAGGGAAGGTGGCTCATGCTGAGCCCTGCAAGCCCGGGTGGGACAGAAGTGGTGAGAAGCAGCCACGCAGGCAGGAGAGCTGCAGCCTGGCTGCAAGGCAGCTCCGTGGCTAAAAGACAGAAGCAGAATTATCATTATTTTTACTGCTGCCCCAGGCCTGGAGGATGGTGATGGGTATGAGATGCCAAGCCCCTCAAGCCACTGGGACGGGCTGTTGGGATGCAGGAGATGAGTTGTGGCGCAGGCTCATGGGGCTGCTCGGAGCCTCCGGTGTGGGAGAGATGATGTGGGTTAGTTGTCAGAAGGGGAAGAGCTGTGCCAAGGACCAGAGCGAAAAAAATCTGACCCCTCCATCTGACAAACCTGCAAAATGGTCATTATGGGCTCACGCTCTTGAGACAGAGATGGGAGGGGATGCTCCGAGCCCCGCTGTGCTGGGTCAGGCCAGGTCTGCTGGCAGCAGCATCCTCATCCCTCTGAGCTGTGGGACAGGCGGCTGGGGAAGGAACAGGAGAACAAACAAAATTGCCTCTCTCCTCCCACCACCAAAATCCGCTCAGTGTAAATTATGCCCTAATTATTGAGCGCCGACTGCCCCCTATAAATTATGGATCTGTCACTGTTGGTTCCCCCAGGAGGTGCTGGGTAATGTTTGCGGTGTCTCTGCAGCTGCACTGCTTTTGCAGGGCTGATCAGCGTGGGGATTCTCAAACAGGGATTATTTCTTTTTTTTTTCTCTTTCATCGTTGCTGCCTTGCTTTTAAATAACTATTAATTGTGTAATAATCTAACAATTATTTTCTGCTGGTTTGAACGTTCCCCTCCTGGTTACGGATCCTGTTGTTAATGTGCTAATTACACCTCCGTCCCTCCCGCTTCCCTCGGCACGTGTAAATCTGGGATGGTGTTCTTGTGTTATTGTTTGGCCTCCTGGAATACAGCGTGGTGCTCTGTGCCAGAAGTGGCTGCATTCCGCTGGGCAGGACAGCTGTAACCAACAAAGCAGAGAGATATTATTGGCGTGGAAAAAAAAGAGATCTCACAGGCGTTGTCCAAACACAGAATAAGAGACTCGGTCCCAAAGAATGTTGAAGCTACACCTGATATTTCTAGAGTACCAGAGAAGTTGGCAGAGTAAGTAAATAGCAGGGCTGGGAGCAGGGTACAGGGGCAGGGGGAAATTAGCCATTATATACAGCATTTACAGCAGGTTCTTCGTTACAGAGATCTACCAATACCACAAAGGACCTCATGTGATCTATACCTGAAAGATAAGGGAGTCCAGAGCCAACATATTCACTATAGACCTAGTCCAGTGATGGATAAAGAGAGGGAAAACAGGCTTATTTAAGGTAATGGAATATTGTTCTTACTAACAGGGTAAAGTAAAAGATGAGGAGAAAGAACAGACTCTAAAAATGTGTTTGTGGGCAGACATCAAGGTAAAGAAGTTAAGAGGAAGGTTCTGGTCTCAGCTCAAAAGATTGGAAACTGGATTATGAGTAGATTGGATTTACTGCACAGCAACAGAGTGAGGGACTCCTCTGCACCCAGGGTCACCTCCAGCTTTGCCCAGGTTGTCCTCTCTGTTGCCCTCAGCCCTTCTGCTGCAGGAAGCGACTGGCACTACACCCAATCCTCATGGATACTGAAGGAAAAAAGTTTGGACCACCTCTCCCTCTATTGGAATTGAAGCTGGGGAGAGCTGCAGTCTGTCAGAGCAGATTTGATACCCCAGCAGGAGAATAATGATGTAGGAGAGAAAAGGGGAAACCAAGAAGTCCTGCTGCACCACTACGATGGGGCTCAGCCACGGTACTTTGGGAATGTTGGAGCCGTATGGGCACCTCCTGCCTTTTTAGAGTTTCTCCCCAAGCAGGACCACAGCGGGTTTAAGGTCAGGATTTGCAGAGTACTTCCCAGATGAGTTTACGAAGGGAAAAATGACAATAAAGCTGAGCAGCCCATGGTACCTGGTGCCTTGCCTTTCTCTGTAATGCAGATGTGAAAATGCAAGTGGGCTCTGCAGGATTTCTTTGGGAGATACCCCAAAATCCACAGCCAGTCCAGTCACTGCGGAACTGCTCTGGCAACGCCGTCACCCCAGTGATAACATCGCTTCTCTGGAGGGGGAGGAGATCATACAGACCTCTTCTCAGCTGCAGGGGCTGGAAAGGCAGCACAGAGCTGTCCCATGTGTCATTTGAGAAGCCGCTTTCTCCTTGAGATTACACGATTACCAGGTGTAATTGTTTAATAGAGTCACATCATCGTCCTCTTGCATGAGGCGAGGGAACTGACCACATCCCTGCCAAGACAGAAATCCTAGGAGTCCGTATTAGCCAATTACTGTAACCTACAAGTGTTGTAAAAGGCATTTTTGATGGATGAAACTGATTTAAGGGCTTGATAACTTGTCACTTAAAACCAACAAAAAGCCTTTTTTTCTTTTGTAATGGCTAGACTCTTCTTGCTCTGTAGACCTTGATTCTGAAACACCAAGCTGCTCTTCAGTCTCAGGGCACAGTGAGGTCTGGTGAGGGTTTGCAAATGCTGACAAAAAGTGGCCAAGCTGGGAGTGTTTCACCTGATCTGAATTACATGCTTGAGACATTTGTGCAATGTCCAGTGCTGGAAACATGAGAAATGGACTTGTTTCCTCAACGTGCAATTTCAGGACTGTTCCTGACAAACGAAGCCATCTGCTTACCTTAATCAAGGCATCTTGTTATGGGCTGGTCCTAGGAGTAAGTATTAAACATACTGTACTGTGGCATTATTTATGACTTGCACTGACACTGCATCACTCTGTTATCCATACTTATAGAAAAAGACCCACTGTAAGTATAATTAGTTAATAAATCACCATGAGTGATAAACAGAATGATGGATGCAGGTTTCAGTTGATCACTTTTTTATTAAGGAGAGATAAATCAGCATCATATTGTTGCCGTAAACCTTTCAAATTGGTCAAAAATCTTGCCATGCTGAAATGCAGCAGGGTGGTGATTAACGTGTCAATTGTGCTGCAACAAATTGTACCTGATAATTGATATCAATCAATCCTTTTAATTTCTCTCCTATGTAATGGGTGTTATACATCATTCTGCCCTCCTGCCTCTTCAGCGTGGCTTCTGCAACCTTTCCTCCACACCCAGACACCTCTCTAAGCATCTCCTCCAGCCTCAGCCCACCTCCCTGTGGCTGGCTGCTACAGCTCCTGCAAACCCCTCAGCTTTCTCCAACTAACCTTGTGTTCTCCTGGTTATCAGAGCTCTGGTCCCACCTGATATCAAGAAAGGACCAGGCAACCACCATCCAAGCCTTTGGGGTTTCTTTTTGCTAATAACATCACTGTCAGAGCAACAAGCCTTACTAAGGTTTGGCTAAAACCTTCGAAAAGACAGAGGTTGGGAAGCAGTGATATCAGCAGATTAAGGTGGGTCCTGCCAACCGTCCAGGTATTCACCCCACATTGTCTCCAAATCTAGAAGGTTTGACTTGTTTTATCTCAATTAGGTGGGGAAACGGCTATAATGAAGCAACATCCCTTCCTCCGAAGGAGCAGACTGATCAGACACAGGGGAGGGGAAACACTGCAGTTCTCTTTGAGGAAAGAGGTGAATCAGAGATGCAGAGAGACCCTTGGCTTTGCACAACAAGCCCTTTGGTCTCTGGATGATTAACCTCTACTCCAAAGTTGATCATCATTTCCTTAAGGCAGGGCTCACAGCTTTGCTTGCTGTTCCCGTGATACTAAAGGCAAAAAATGAATTTAACGCCCGTCCCCGCACATAATGCCCAGGAAGAAGTGTCTGTGGAGATCAAGACCTCACTGCAGTGGTGACTGATGTGCTGGTTGTGCTGTAGGTGAGCCCATCAGCTGGATTCCCTGTTCCCTGCTCCTGCATCCAGCTCTGCAGGGGACCCCGAGCCCAGCGCTAACCCAAACACTGCAGGGTGGGCAGGAGCAGGCAGGTACAGCCACACACCTGGGTCTCAGGGAAAAGCGCCTTTCCCAGCATCACCTGCTGGAATATTCAGCTTTACCAACAACTCATGCTTATGTACAGCAAGGGGCGACCAGAAGCAGCCCCAAGGCCCGCTGGGTGCCTGGTGTAGGACACCCCAGGGTCAAGGGCTTGCACCAAGAGGTCTATTTTAATTCACAGCTCCAATTAGATAGCTGTTTGTTCTCTATTACCAACTCAAACAGTTTCTAGCGCAAAATTTCGCCCGCAGCTACGTGCAGGGAAAAAAAAAAAATGCTTAGGAATTACTTTCAGCTATAATTTCACTAGGCTAGAACAGGGAAGCTTATTCTGGAGCATCCTGATAGCTTGGCCTGTGCTGCATGTTCAGAGGAGTCAGATGTGCAACAGACAGGAGAGAAAAGCTGCTTGGTTTGCCAGCTGGAGCCAGCCCTGCAAGTATCCAGCTATATTTAGCTAACAGTTACATACGTGCCTTTCTGCCACATTCCCAAGGGAGTCTGTTACTTCCTCCTTAAGACACACAACCATATTCAACACACGTACTTGCATGGCAAAGTCCAATAATTAGGTAGAATATTATCTGAAGTAGTATTTTTTCCTCTTTGTACCGTGCCCATACATTCACAACTCATTCGCAGTGGTCCAAGCCCTACTTGCCCCCAGCACAATGATCTGCTAGAATGAGCAGAGTCATTACATGCCCTGGGTCACTTGTCCACTGAACCACAGAAAGCTGAGCAGCTCTGAAAGATTGGGTGATGAGTGGGGCTTGAGCTTGAGTCATGAGCGGATCTTCAGGGCTGGAATCACTGGATCACCTCAGCTGGTGGGTACCCATGTGACTCCGTGGAAGCAATGGAGCAACTTCAGCTTCCCCAGGTGGCAAGGATATGGGTGGCATCTCCCATTCTCACAACTCTCTGTTCTCCCACCCCATCCCCATCCAGCCTGTGGCTCTGGCTCTTCCTGCCTTTTTCCGTTCCATCATGGTCTCCTCTCCGCGCACATCGTATCTGTCAGGTCTCATATTCCCATGACAGAGCATCCTCTCATATTATACTTGCCATAAGACTGCGAAGATGAATATTGCCCCATAAATGCCTCTTAAGTTAATGTAAAACTACATCTCGCTACATCATGTATTCAACAAGCCGTCATTTTCCTCATAAATTTTGAAGAGCATTTTAGCTTCTTGAAACGATTGGCTTGTGCGTCCGGCTGAGAAATAATCCCAGCCCATGGCCTGGGCTGGATGCAGGGGCTGTAAATCATCCCAGGGCTGAGCAGCCAGCCTGCCCTCCCAGCCCCAGCACCCGCCTTTGCTGCTGACTAGCTTTATGGCATCAGCTCAGCAGGAATGACCCTATTCAACAGCCAGCCCTTTAAATCAGCACCAGACAGGTGTCACTCTGCAAGGAAAATAGCCTCACTTTTTTCCCTCAGGGTGGAAAAAAAAAAGAAAAAGAAAAAAAAAAAATAGAGGATTCCTAGTACTGTAACAGTGGTCTGCTGTGACAGTCATCACTCAGAGATGCATTAGACATCACAGGGCTCTTACTTTTTATTTTACTGGGACATTTCTGATATTTCCAGCCCTGTTGCAGAGAGTTTACAGCATTGGGACAATTCAGCTTCTGAATATTCACCCCATTTCCCACTTTGGCACAGGAACATTGAGCCCAGAAACCTTCCTGCAGCCCGGAGCCAGGCTTTTCCGTGGCCATGGGCCAAAAGAGAAGATATCTCACTTGGGATGCTCACCTCAGAGGCAGCTTTCAGGATTTACTTACAGAGTGGGGATCACCGAGTGCTGTTTACTGTGCTCATGCCAAATTGCTTTGCTTAAAAAGCACTCCACGCTATAAAGATGTGGGATGGACCCGCCACACTAGAAATAAGGGGGTGAGGTGCTCTCTCCAGTATTCTTCAGGGGTAGAGAGAGCTCAGGGAAGGAAAAGCAGCAAACCCCTCCTCCCAGCACACACCAGACCCTTTTTCTGGTAACTATACCACGACCTTTAGACTGCAATCGCAGGATGAACTCTGCAGCAAATGAGTTTCCAGGCCTCCCTTGGCAGTCGTTCCTCTTGACAAAATTCATCGTGCACTTTGGCATAAACAGCCCAGCTTCGGTGTCTGTGTTTTTTTGGGGAGGTCTGTCAGGAATGACGCAGGATAATGTACACTGGATATGCCTGAAGCACACTTAGATACGTCTTGGGATGAGTCCCTTATTTTTCCATACGCAGCTTTTGCTGCCAGAGGAAGCCCAGCTAAAGCCAAGTGATAACAGACCAAATGCTCTTTTCATCACATTTTTCCTACCTGACAGAAAACCCTCCCGTTCTCCCCAAGCAGGGCCAGATTTGCCAAGAAGCTGGTCTTCAGGCAGCGCCTTCCAGCAAAGCCCACCCAGCCCTGGCCACCGCCTTCGTGCAGTGTTTTCCCCCCTGACAGCTGAACTACCCAGAGCCTGCCTTGGAAAAGGAAATGAATTTCCTCCCGGCTGCCGCTTCTCCGCAGAATTGCCTTTTGGGAAGCTTCAATAACACCAATTCCCTCCTGCATTCAAGTACCCCTGAACGAATGACCCTGCTAGTGGTGCAGTTTTTTCCCTTCGCCCGCCTCCCCCCTTCTCCCTCTCCCCCAACTTTGATTTGATCAGGCCAAATCTGAAATGATGTGTGAAAGTAATGATATTTTGTAATTAAATCTCTGGTGATGGCGCCTCTAATTTGTGGTACATGCATTGTTCATAAGGAAAAAGGCATCAATTCATTTTCTGACTGGCTACTCCAGGGACTCGTAATTAGACCCAGTTCATCTCTTGCTGCCTTGCATATTAAAGAGCTACTGAAACGCAAAGGGAATTTGGGAAAGGGTTTTTTCAAACCTTCTAATAATGTTAGCTCAATTAGAAACACCCTGGAAATAAAAAAAAAAAAAAAAAAAGAAAAAAGAGAGAGAAAGTTCTGGATCATCCAGAAAATAGAGGCAGAATTTTGAGCAAGCTGGGCAGGGCATTCACTGATCTGCTGCCAGGACCAGGGACCAGTTTTACCTATTCCCTTAGATGTTGTGATGCTTTCAGTATTATTTGTGAAAAAAAACCAACCATGTTACAATACACGAGACAGAATCCTGCCTTAAGATGTTGCCCTTCTGCTCTGCCTACAAAATAAAAGGGAGAAAACTTTGATTTACCACAATTTCAAGAAGAACATCAAGGAAACACATGAAACAGCACAGCGTGGAAAGGGAAAGGAGCCAGCAGGCACACAGGTTATTTTGTAGGGTAAATGGTATAAATGTGTATTTACATACCACGTTATCGTACATTCACAGACTTTGGGAACGTTTTACAGAAAGTCTTGGATTGAGTATGTTCAGTTCTGTCATAGTTACCAAGTAACACAATAAAAGCAAATTGAGTAGGTACTGGCAATAATAAGCAACAGCCCCCAAAGATTCCCCAAGCTTCCCACTTGCAGCAGCATGAGAAACTACATTCCCATCCCACAAGGATTTTAAGAGAACAAATTCTCTCCCTCAACTAGTACAAAGTTGAATTCTCAAAAGCACTTGTGTCCTGGTCACCCAGGGAAAAACAAACAAAAAAAAACAACAACAAAAAAGTCACTTGGGTCAGAAATATCTGGGTTTGGTCTCTTTAACACTTAAAAGGAATCAACTTTGTCAGTGTTCACTTCTCAATGGGACATTGTTTCAACGTGAGAATCGAATGCTTTCATGCAAAGATGCTGAAACCAAACACAGACAATTTCGAAACTTTTTTCCACCTTCACAGTCACTTTTCAAGGAGGAGGGAACCTGGGGAAAGATCCAAATCTGGGAAATCCCTGTTTCTTCACAAAAAAACAAACAAATAGGTTTAGAGCACCTGGCCCTTTAGAGCTGTGCCCTAGAGCTGTGGGTGACTCCTTGCCTGCTGTGTGTGCCCTCTATTTTGGCAGCACCAGCTGGAGTATGTCCCTGGTGCTGGTGGCACCCAGTCATTCTATTCATTCACATGAAGCACTGTGATGACTATTTTAGGCACCAGACACCCCTGCCACCCATCTCCTTTGTGTCCCCCCAGTGGAGCCAGATACAGACTTCAGAGAAGCATTTCTAGCTCAGCACAGGGAGTTAACAGAGCTCCCGCTCAACACATGGGATTCCTGCTCATCCTTGCCATGAGACAGGGTGCTTTTTATTTACTCTGGCACCTGCAAGCAAACCTCCTTGTTGCTCTCTACCCGAGGATATCTGCTTTGAGGGAAGCAGGGCAGCACGTGGGTGGGATCGACACATGGAAATCCAAGTTTACCGCTCTCGGAGAGTTTATAAAGCAGGTGTGTTCATTGCAGCATTAAAAGTTCTACTTTTCCCAAAACTTCTAGTTTTCCCACATCAAGATTTCCACCACACACCCAGGCAAAAAAGATCCTGAGTAAAGGGAGAGGCGCAAGTAAGGGAGAAGCAGATGAGGAGCCTGAAGGAATTAGGATCCTCTCTGCCAAGAGCAGCCAGGCTGCCCAGCTCCAGCACAAGCACCAGTTGGGAACTCCATCAAACTGGACATTTTCCATGAGACCTTTCTGGGGTGCAGGTTGAAGCGCTGCACTTTTTGGTCACACACACACACACAAAAGTAACAGAAGAGCAGTGAACAGAGAGACTTCGCCTGGAAACGCTCCCTGACACTTCAGCTGAGGTGCTGCAGACACGAGCCAACAGCACAGAGTCCACACGTTTTTAGAAAAGAGCTATTTTCAGTTAACTCCTCCGCTGTCACAGGGACTCCCAGCATCTGAATTCTTCAAAAGAGGTTACAGGGAACCTGCTTCATGTTGCAGGGGCAACAGCAGCAGGGTGAGAACCCTCCTCTCGGGGCAGGCAGCTGCCCCTTATCTCCCCTGCCCACCCAAGGCTCCCACAACCATCTCCAGCCTGGGCCACTTGCTAATGTGTTGGGCCAGGGCTATCGTTTCTAACAGGGGAAGGTATCAACGTTTCAAAACAGTTTAATTATTCCGAGAATGCTTAGCTATTAGCAAAGACAAGAGAGCTCAGGGCTATTTTTCAGCATTAATTTTCCATTTGAAATGAATTCCTTTTGGTTACACTTTTTAAATGTTTCTTTTAATTAGACGCAATTACTTCAGAAGAATTGCTTTTATTTCTAAGCCTGAGATCTCAATGATAAAGCTGTTAACTGGCCGAGCTGAATGCTGTGTATGGCTCATTTAGCCGGTACACTAAAGTATATTGAACTAGGAAATTATACAGTGAATCAGCTATTAATTCATTTTATGATCCTTTCACTCCAACATCGTGAATGAGATCTTCAGGGGGAAATTTAGTCACAATACATATAATTGTTCAACTATATATATGCCACTGGTTTACTACTCTAAGGTTACGGGCGTTGCAGAGCTAATCGGAGTGCGACTGTGCAAACAGCGCTGACTCCTGGCTCCTGGGGCCAGAGGAGCATCCCCACAGCCTGCAGGGCAGGAGCAGGGAGGTCCAGCACTTCGGGCAACCAAGGGGAGACAAACCATGGACATGTCTTCTCTCCAGAGTAGGCAAAACAGAAAACAAACAAACAAACAAAAAAAGTGAACTTTTCCAGCTGAAAGTGCTAGGAATTGGCTTCCAGCTACACATCTACACATCACTTCTGCTGCAGGAAAAATCTGTGCTCTCCTTTCAGGGTCCAGTTGTGTTACCACAATGTGTGGGGCAGGTGGGAGCTGCTGGGGACAACCGAGAATAGTTCATATGATGCTGATCAGTAGCAAACTGCTGCAAAACACCTGCAAACCACACAAGAAGTCTTCTCCAAGGGGTCTGTCCAAATCAATACACTTCCTCAGATCAAGTAACGCCTGAATCACAACTTGTACCCATCACAATAGTGGCTAATTAAGCAGCTTTTTACAATGAATCCTGTGTGGGTAGGACCAGTCCCGGTGTGAAAACACCAACATGGCATTACGTAGCACAAGATCCCCCTCTTCTGTCAGAACTGTGCCCGTGGTAGTGCCCCAGTATGCAGCGTCACCCCTCATTTGAGTGTCTACAGGAGTGTTGGGACAAAAGAGAGACTGCGGTAGGAACACACATCCCAGCAGGGCGTGGGAGATGGGCTCTGACCCTTCACCAGCTCCTCAGAGCCTGCCTGGATTGA
Organism: Thinocorus orbignyianus; assembly: GCA_013400375.1. Taxonomy (NCBI): domain Eukaryota; kingdom Metazoa; phylum Chordata; class Aves; order Ciconiiformes; family Thinocoridae; genus Thinocorus; species Thinocorus orbignyianus. The sequence continues at coordinate 1,628,791 of VXBW01006168.1, read as the reverse complement.
GCCCTTTTGTCCTAGTCTAAAAATCCCACCCAATACGCTGCTGGTTTCCCAGACTCTTGATGGGTTGTAGCACTGATTTAAACTCATCCTCACAGCTCCAGAGGCTATTAAAGTCTGCTAGCCCAAGAAGACACAAATCCTTAACTCCCAGTTCTCCTGCAGGGAACATCTAATTCCCATCCCCAGGACACAGCCAGTGGCAGCCCCATATCCAGCAGGGATTCACCAGCACATCCCGAACCCCGACAGCATCGCAGTTGGGCTTGGGGCACGTTGAGCAGTTGTACAAACTGCAGAGTCACCATATGGATGTCTTTGTAATTGAAAATGTAATGTAAGCCTTGGCATCCAGGGCCTTCTTCTGGAGAAATCATTGTGAAAATGTCATATAAATTAATGAATTGCATCAGCTAGCAGGCAAAAAGACATTTTAACCATGGGATCATGGGACTTTATTACTGTAGATGGACTAAATCTGTATCTTCCAGCATAGATCAGTCCTGACAAAAGTCTGAGGTTGCCAACTGGCCAGGTTTGTTTTTACTAACTTAGCTCTCTTATTATTTTAATGAAGTCCAACTGATGCTGCAGAGAAGCCAATTCTTCTAGATGCTGCCAATAAATTAAAATAAAGATGTTGTGTATGAAGATTGGCAGGTGTCTCCCTGCAGATTTTACCAAGCTTCCAAGAAGAGCCCCCTGCTTCAGCAAAAGCCATGGCCAAGCATCGCCGATGGAAAGCAGCAAGGCAATAGAGTTTAGAGCAGTTAGCAAAATTGTAATTAGTGCCAGCTCAGCACCTAGCAGTGGGGGTGTGTGCTCAGAGAGAATCCCTTGGGCCATTGAAGGGTAGGTGTAGGGCCTGTAGGTGGCTTTGGGCTGGTGTTACAGCCTCTGCATGAATGTGGGACCAGTCCTGGTGCCCTGGGACTTGGGTCACATCCATCTGAATTTGACTGTATTCAAACTTGCATGTCACCCTGGCTACTTTTTGGTATAAAAGGCAGAATTCAAAGCCCCACTCCCTGCAGGACTGACCCTGTTGTGACTACCTGTGAGCCAGGGGAGGGGAGGGCTGCGGAGCCGGGCTGCAGTCGGAAGCGATGCTGCTTGTGTTTCCTCTGGCAGGAGGGAAATGGGCCGAGATTTTCTTGGTCTGGGAATTTAATGGCAAACTGCCACCGCCACAGCCTACGTGGGAGGAAGTTGTTGGGGGATCACTCGCTACTTGCTGCAGTCTGGGTCTCCCCAAGCACAAAGCTCTTGTTCTTCAGAGCATCTCCAAGAGGCAGGAACACTCACACATCCTGAGCTGGAGGAGGTTGCTGTGTTCAGAGGACATCCATCCTCAACACAGGGCAGCCCAGACCCTGAGGGTGTAAGCCATGTGCTGTTTGTGCTCCCTGCACAGCCATCGCATCCAGATGTCCCCAAACCACCTTTGCTGATGCCTCTTGGGGGTCTACCTGGGCCACTCTCCCCCATCCTGAGCAAGGGAGGAGGAAGCATTCCAAAACACACATCCATCTTCTCACTGTAACAAGTGACAGTTGGCAGTCTGCAAACATCCACCTTTAAAAAATAGCTGCTCATCACGTTAGTGCAAAGGTAGCAGAGGTACTTGCACACTCCAGCAGGTGAGGAGCTACAGGGTGAGAACTGCTCTGCCTGCAGGACAGGGCAGGATGAGAGCCCTGGACCTGAATGCTCACACGTGCTCATAAATTCAGTATCTCACCCAGAACAGGGGGACTTAATCTAGCTCTACTTCGTCTGAACCTCTCCCAGAGTTATTTCAATCACATAACAGAGGCATTAAATCCCTGTGTTAAAAGCTGTTTAATAAAAATTAGAAGGAAATATCATAGGATCATAGAATGGTCAGAGTTGGAAGGGACCTTAAAGATCATCCAGTTCCAGCCCCCCCTGCCATGGGCAGGGACACCTCCCACCACACCAGGATGCTCCGAGCCCCATCCAGCCTGGCCTTGAACCCCTCCAGGGATGGGGCAGCCACAGCTTCACTGGGCAACCTGTTCCAGTGTGTCACCACCCTCACACCAAAGAATTTCTTCCTAATATCTCATTTCCATCTCCCCTCTTCCAATTTAAAACCATTACTCCTTATCCTGTCAAGGACCCATGGTTATTCCAATTTAACCCTGTACATGAGTGACTCTGTCTTGCATTTATTCAGTTCCAAGAGACTTGGTACTTTGGTATTCAAAAGTGTTGCTTAATCCACAAAGTGATAGTGTACAAAAATGTACTGTTCAAGAAGCAGAACTTCTGGGGGTTATAGCAAGACTATGCATTAGTATAAATTAATGATTTCAGTTAATTATCCATATAAATTAATACTAATGTAGTGACCTTCATTGTGTTTCTCAGTTAATGAAGAAGCTTTTCAGTATTGCCATTTCCCATCTTTCCATACATTTAGCTGGAGACAAGTTTCAATAAAATTCTTCGAAAATTCAGGAAGACAACTGTGCTCAAGCACTTCTGCCACCTCCAGAAATCCACCCTGGGTTGGACAGCTGTCCCTGAGCTTTTTGCTTCACACTTTTTGTTTCACTCACACTTGAATACTTGAAAAGTATTTTCCTATTCCAAAAAAAAAAAAAATACCCGATGTTGCACAACTTTGCAGCTGACCAAGCAGGCTCTGTCCACCTTTAATGTGACAGAGCCTTTGGCTACTAAATCCAATACCCGTTACCACAGGCAGGTCCATCTTATCACCCCTTTCTGCCCAGACCAACTCTTTAGATACTGCTACAACATCTCACGCACTTTGTGCTCTCCACAGCTCACACAATTTGTTTGTGGCATCCCACTTCTCCCTCCACCACCTTCGGCAGCCTGGTCTTCATCTCCATTGACACCTTCCCCCTGATTCATGGTGTTGCTTGACTTCGTATCGAGCGGAGGATGGATATCTTTTCATAAAGAAAAATAAAACATCCCCTCTCTCTGAAGTGGAAGGTGAACTAGCTATTGAAACATACAGACCTCTCCTCCTTTCTTGTATTCCTACTACCTAGAAACGTACAGCAACAAAAGATATGATTCCATAAAGTTATCGAGTGCCAAGCCTTCACATTTGTCTTCCAGTGACTCCTAAGTCTTCCTTTTCTCTATTGAGTTCCATTTCATTGACTTCCTATAAACACTAATACAGAGCCACAGACCCGCGGACATGCCTGGAATACAACCCACACACCTTGCAGACGCTGCCAGGGGCTGGGCTGGGCTCTGAAAGCCCAGACACACCAGCGCAATACAACCGGCAGAGTATTCACCACCACAAGCCTCCCCTGCACCCCTTCAAAACCACTCCAAACTTATTTTCCATTTCTCTTTTGTCGAACTGATTTCGCTTATGGAAATTTCTTCCTTAGTTTTTTCTTTTCTACCTCAAGAGGAAGCTGAGATTTACACGTTTACTCAATTCCAGATGTTTTGTGAGAAAAGCCCTCCCTTACGCTCCACATAAGCCCAGACAATGAAACCACCAAGCAAGACGACTCACCACACGACACGGAAATGCTGTTAATGCTAAACTAGACACGGAATTCAAAGCGTGCCTCTAATTAATCACCAGTTAGCCAGCTTCGTCAGGTGGCATCTTCCATCTTGTTTCAGACACAATGGGCTTCCTCCCCTTTTGTAGTCACACACGTTCCTCTTCCTCTTGGGCTCAGTGCTTGACATCTACCAACCTCCTCACCCGCTCTCCTGCCATCCCACCCTCCCGTCCATCCATCCTCCCGTTAAAATATTAACCCAGAGCGGTGAATGGCTTTGCTGACTGCTACATACACAACTGCCTTGTAGCTACTGGCAGCTCTGTCACCATCTGAATGCTATCACCCATTGCCAGGGCAACAGGAGAATGGATGGACAGAACTGCCGAGGAAGATGAGCAAAATCAGAAGTAGGAGTTGAAATAAAGCTGAGGAGAAGATGTTGCTGTGGGTGTTCCATCTGCAGCAGCACACCCTGCTACCACGTTAACTGCTCCTTTTTTGCTGTATGAAATATCCTCACAGGCTCATCTTCCTCTGGGTGTCCTGAAAATCACTGCCCCCCCATCAGCTCTGCTCCCTTTCAGCACATCAGTTAATATTTATTCAAATCTGCCACTGCTACTGGACTCCAGTACAGGTCCTTTAGAAGAATATCATTAAAAAACTGCCTGGTTGGACCTGATGCTCTTTGAGCTTGAGTAGGGCACGTGCTGAGCATGTTCCTCCTTTGGACCTAAGACCTGTTACTTGAGTAGCTCACAAGGATCTTTCAAAAACTCCAAAAAAAACCACAGTCCAGAAAAATCAAAAGCCACCCAATGGGTTTAGAACCCCCACACAGTGACATTGGAACCTTTAACAAACTTAATCACAGCTCTCTAAACATTCTCTGGTATATGATTAGGAAGTAGCATCCAGGCTGGTCATCTTGAGGTTTGCTCATGATGCAGACAGCTCAGTTTGACCTGCCTGGAGGTGTGCTGGTCGTCCTCTGATCCCCGCCACAAGCAGGGACAGGCAGGTTGCTCTAAAGCCACGTCCTTCCCAAATGCAGCATTGCAGCCTCGAGCACAGGTGGGAACAGACCTTCTCACAAGCACAAGTACTTTCATAACCCAGCGCTGAGCAAAACAGCAGCCTGGCAGGGAAACAGTGCGACTACCTGTGATTTTTCACACCTTCACAACCTACACCAGCTCCCATGCTCTCCTCTACTTCCCAGCCACTCTTTGTGGGATAAAGTAGAGAATGTGATAAAACATCTGATGGTGCAGGTGGCACCATCTGCTCCCTCACCAGCTGCTGCTGCCACTTAACCAACTTTCTCTATGAATTATTAAAGAACCAAGGTGACCACATATGAAGCAGTTTTCAGGATGATCCCAGCACAGAGGGGAGTAGTTTTCCTGCTAGCAAGTCCTGGACCTACAGCCACCAGTTGTCATTCCTTTCTTATAAGCCAAGTCAAGTTCTGGGCATGATATAAAGCTTGACACCAATGGAATTTATCTCGTTGCTAGAGTCTCCAATGTCTTTCTACCCACAGATTTGTTTCAGAACCCACAGTGCAAACTATGAGACTGTGCAATCCAGGGGCTGGAGTTACCACACTGAAGAGTACTTCAGCCTCTGCGAGCACCTTGAGGAGCAGGAATTAGGTCAATTGTCCATGCAAGATCTGTCAGGCTGGTGCATGGTCTCTGGGCACACAGCGATGTGTGCACCAGCCAGTTTTACCCCCTCTGCAGCTACCAGCTCACCTCTGCTATGAGTCTGCCTACAAGAGAAGTGCCTGCAGTGTTTTTGATTAGCAGAATATAGCAGTGACTCTGCTGGTGGGTAATAAGGTTCCAACCCTGTTCTCTAAACCATGCTCCCTCCAAAGAGCAGCTCAGTCTAAGCCCTGCAGCACCCAAGGGGAAGCACCTGCTCACTTAGCCTATGTTCTCCTTCAGGAGTGTTAAGACACCCTTTTACTTTACTAAAAGTCACATCCAGCTATACCCTTCACTCCTGTATGAGAAATAGCTCTAGCCAACCCACTTCAGAAAGCATCCTTAGCTGTTTCAATGGCAGTTTATTCTATGCAAAACTCTTGGTGACATTGTCCTCCTGCAGAAGAACATGCAAACCAGGTTACTAATAATTTACTCATCACTTGGATTTGTTGTTACTATAGAGTTTACTTTTGGTCTCAGGCTCTATTGCCAAAAAAAGAAAGAAATTGAAAACTGAAAGGCAGTAGCAAAAAGCTGCTAACATGAACAGCAAACCCGAGTCTTAAGATTTAAGAGCCTAGTGACATCATTGGAGGGTTTCTAGGCTTTAAAAAAGGTGGTGGTACTGTGGTCCCCTTAAACACAAAAACTGAAATGGGTTTGGGGCTTTCACTGCTGCCTGTATATCCAGGGTATTTTATATCAGCTGTCAGATCAGGACCAGGAATGGATGGGTTAGTGATAAATCATTATTCAGATAAGATACTGATGATGTCACGCATCATTTGGTGATTATTTCAAATCAATCTGGTCTTAAGGGCAGATACAATAATCACTCAATAGAAGAGCAGTAGCTGGACCCTGACAGCCCATCAGGACACAGGAACAGGAGAGAGGGATATCTTTTCCTTTGTTAAGCAAAGAGAAAAAAGGCAGTGTGTCACTTCCCCTTCTTATTTGCATTTCCATTTTCCTTTGAACCAGCGTGACTTTTACCCCACCTCTGCCAGCATCTTCACATTGCTGACTCCTCTCCAGGTGTGCTGGAAAGGGAGGCTGGGCTGCAGAGACCCCTTGCGACTAAGGTTGAGCAAGTTTGTCAGCCAGATTTCAACCACACAAGCATCTACCAAAACCAAACTGTGCTCTGTTAATGCATCTCACTCAGCAATGGGATGAAAATATTTCTTTGAGTCTATCAGAGTAAGACTGGAGGCTGCTTATGATAATTTATAGAACCTTTTAGTTTCTTGGTTGCTGGTTCCAAATGCCAATGCTCAGAAGTCTGCTCTAAGAGGACATGAAAGCAGTGTAAACCAATCACCATTTCACCAGTACCCCATTTCTGACAGTTGCTTAGAGAAGAACATAAAGTTAGCAGTCCCTCCAGACTCCAGCTCTGCAGCTCAGGGACTCCTCCCTGAGCCAGAAAGGATCATTTTGTTTAATGGACGTGGCTGGATTTTCCTTCCCTGCATTTGTTTAATTGCCTTTGGAAGCCTCCTCACTTGCCAGCGTGGTCAAGGAGCTGAGCTGGGATGAGCTCAACCAGCCTCAGCGTGGTCCTTTGTAGGAAGGCAGTGTCCCACGTGCCATCCCCTAACACCCAGCATCTGGGGACACCACTGACATTGTCACTTTAGTTACTGGAAGTTAAGGGGAAGCCAGAACTGCCAGGTCTATCTAGCTGAAATCTCACATTTGAATTGCTTTGCAGGAACAGTGTGGTGTCTGGGGAAAAAAAGACAAAGACACTTGCTGGGATAGTGCTCTCCAACAGTTAATCCTGCCCTCGTTAGCAGTGAAATTCCGGGTGAGACAGATCAATGGACAGCAAGTTTTATCTTTCTGTTAACAAACAACCCAACTGAAGGTAAAAGATCAGTTACATCTCTAGGCTAAAAAACCCCTGCCTTCATGTTAAAACAAATCCACAAAATTGTAAGTCACTGCTGAATTTTATATTCAAAGGCTTTTCTTTGAGAGGCGAAGTGTAACTAGATAAAAGCAAATAACTAAAATACTTTCCCCTCTCCCCTCCCTGCCAGGTTGTCCTCTGGCAGACTGACTTAGGGGACAACTGCCTAGACCAGCTTTTTGGGAGACAACTCCAGCCTCATCATTCTCAGGTACAGCTTATCTCTAGCTGAGCCTTCCTAGAGTAGGGCTGATGAGGAGGCATCATCCAACCATCCCCACTTGCAGAGCCATTTGAGACTAGGCAAAATCTCCCTGGTTATCCCTGAATGTGTCTAGCTGCAGACCATCATGATCCCAGTGCTCAGTCACATCTGAAAGTTGTGCCTTCAGCATCAAAAGACCTGTAGAGTCTACTTAATAACCATTTTCCAAAAGGGACTCATTTCACCAGGGGGATAATCGCCTCCTCAGGAAGGAGAGTACCTAGGTTTATCACCTTTTACAAACAGCTGCCAAATTCATCACTTAGGAGTTTGCCTGTGATGTATTATTTAATAATATCTAGAAAATACATTATAGATGCAGGGTCTTTTCTTTGCCAGTTGATTTTAATGTTATTGATTATTCTCTAAATCACTTACTGTGATTTTGCTCTGAAGCATTTAGTCTTCGGGCAAAGGTACCAAAAGCAGCTTCTCAATTTATAGCCACAATTTTTGCTTCAGCAGTTCATAGCCTGAACAAACTTTGACTTTTTTCTACACCAGTAAAAGCATTTTTTACATGCAAAAGGTGCCAGGAAATTTGAAGTGCTTTGAGAAATTAGACCTCGTGGATGGGTGATTTTGATGGTGAACTGGAGGTTGATTGTGAAGTCACCTTAACTATGTGAGAAGGTGATGGGGAACCCTGTCAACACTGGGTTTTCCTTTTCTTTCGGAACATTAGGAAGTTATTTAATGACTTGCTGTGTGCTCCCTTTTATTCACTAGAACACTATTGAATTTTTAAAGTAGCTGGATGCTAGCATTAGAGAGTCACACACACAGAGAGGCCATGTCCTAACTACAACCCATTTCTTCTCCTGGAAGACAGTTTTGGCAGGTTACCTTGAAGTTGTTTCATCAAAAGGCTAAGTGACAAAGCAAATTAGTTCCTCGGAAGGGCTAGGACAAAACAACTACTTAAAGCCAACAAATACTTGATATACAGTGCAGCCAGGTTGTGGAGTTTCCCATTAAAAGACTGCAGAAGTGACTAGTTTTGAAAAAGCAATCCTCTCCTCACATCTCCCTGGCTTTCTCAGTCTTTATGGTATTTGCAGCCTTTTTCTGAGGCTGCTTCCAAGAGTTCTAACTCCACGAGGGCTGAAGGGTTAAGCTTAACAGTGCTTCTAGATCATATTCCAAGTACAAGATCTGTGTTACAAGCACCTCTGCGTTTGTCTCCCACACTGGAGAAGGCAGATATCCTCAACGCTGTGATGCTGTGAGTGTAGCCCAGAGCGTCTTTGCTCTGTACTGAGGTTTTCCTGATACTATTTGGTGATTTGCACCCAAAAAACCCAGCACTGGAAAAACCACATCATCCAGACCAACAACTTTGGTGTGCCACGTCACACTCAAGGGGTCCTTGGCATGGGTAGCAGCCTCTCTCAGCTACATCACTTTGTCTGAAGCTCTTTCCCTTCCCCTCTCAGCAGAAGGTTCAGGGATCAGCCTGTGGAAAAGCTGTGGTTTGCTGCTGGCTGTTCTGGGAAGCCCCTGGATTGCTGCTTTGGACATCTCTCAGCAGCAGGAGTTAGCAATGCATGGCTGCTCCACCAGCGATCAGCCACCTGCCTCCACAGCACACAGCAGCTTGCTCGAATGCTTTCCTCAAAGCCTGGATGTCCCCATCTCCAACTCCCAGCTGGAACATCTCAGGGTGAGCTGCAGGAGCAGACAGCTTTAAGCTTCATGCCTCTGCTTGCCACGGTCACACCACACACCAAGGCGAGCTGCACATCCCCGTGGCACAGCAGCTTCCTCCTGCACAGGGATGCCCACAGTGAGCTGGCACCACGCAGGTGGCTTTGCAGCCATGGCAAGGGAACAGACTGCAGGGGTCTGAGCAGAGGGAGGGGGATCAACCCCTGGTCTCTCCAGCTGCAGGTAGCTCTGAAGCACCCAGCTGATGAGCCATTCCAGAAATCCTGCCTTCATGATGCACACCATCCTCCTCCTCCTCTGCATTAAGAATTGATGCTATCAAGGGGAAGCAAGCTTCATTTGTGACCCACGGGTGGAAGTGTCTTTCCCCTACAGTTTTTGCCGTGTCAAGCTGAGCTGGCATAACCTAACCCAAGCAGGTAACATCACTGTACACCACATACCACGACACGTCTCGGGATGGTCGTTGCTAGACAGAGCCTTGGTGATCTCTGCTGTGATATACCCTCCCAGCATCCTCACCTGACCAGGCAATAAAGCCTCATGGCTCATCTGTTTTGACTGGGAAGTCAAACTGCAAGGCCAGCACTGATGCAACAGTCCTACCACTGTCCAGACACCCTCTCTCCTCCCCTTCTCTCCAAATAGCACCTCCTTCCCAGTGCCTTGCCCACACGGGGCCTCTGGCCCTCTTGTTCTTTACATATTCACCCTGAGCATCTCCATCCTGACTGCTCAGTGATTGACTTCTGGAGCTGCAGTTGTTAGAGCTTGGTGTTATCACTCTCCCACAGCAAATAACCAGAAGACAGGGAAGAGCACAGCTTGGGAAGAGAAATACTCACCTCTCAAGACTTGACAAAACGTTGTGGATTTAAAAGTAAGAGACCAAATGACATTTTCCTAATATTAAGAAGGTCTGAAAATCAAATCCACCTCTGGAAAAGCCAAAGAGCCCTGTTATGGTCAGTTATTCAAATCTCCAGTTCATTGGCTGCTAAGACCACCTACACGAAGCACCCTACATTTGCTCTATGTCCTCGCAGCCTGAAAGTCCCAGGAAAGCCACAGAGAAGCACCAGCACTTTCTACCAGTGTTGCTTAGTCCAATTTCGGGCTGGAGTCGGGTCTTGCCAGTACCAAATATATTGCATTGTCAGCAAAATTTGTTCACAGTGGTGGGGCTGAACTGGGGCTTGAGAGCACCTCCACCACCCCTGTGCCACCCTCCAGCTGCTCCTCCCCAGAGGTAGCACCTCAGCCTCTTGCTCAGACAACCGAGCTTCTCCCAGATACCAATTGTCCTCTGGCATTTCATGCCCTCTCCTCAACCCCAGGATTTTGTTCTAGATCTGGGAAACAAGAACAGCAACCCAACTCAAACATTGCAGAGTCAGAAAATGTGTCTGAGGCAGACAGGAATCTACAGAATTCCTGGAGCTCTCTTGCTTCATAAGAAACAGCTCACCCATTTCCAACTGATTCACTCCCCCACTCCTATACACGTCTCCTATCTCTGCTAATCTATCTGCTATTGTTTCTCATAACCCTTCAGAGAAAACAGTTAGACAAGACTTTAGATTTGTCCTGAGAGATAATCTACAGGAACGTTTTTTAATCCCCTAGAGCACTTTGCAAAACAGCCCGAGTTGCTGTTGTTACACATTGCAGTTATTATACTGCCATTACACTTGGAGGCACAGGAATGAAAGGGCAAGGAGGTTCAGGCACTTGGGAAGGTATAGATGTTATTTCAATCTCCTGCATGGAGTCTTAAATCAGCTCTGGTGATTTTGGCACATTCTTGGGGCACAGAGCACCGCCACAAGACGGTAAAGCTTTCAGTCCCAGGGCAACACAGCTTCTTCAGCAGGACACTCTGCCCTGCTAAGTCCAACACCTCTTCTCTCAGGGGAAAGCAGACCTGTTGCAAACTACAGGTTGTTTCTGGGGGTACCACCGACCCCTTCCCACAGCACGAGCACACTTCTTGTAACCGCCCAGGGACAGCCTCCCCAGCTCTCTGCCAGGAAAAGCCACAGACCTGAGCAATGGGCAAGACACCCTCCACTCCCCTGGTGGAAATCCTTGCCAGCTGAATTGTCCCTTGCCGGTCTCTCCTTTGTGCAGCCGTGCCGGCTCCCGCCTCTCCTCCGCCAGCAGCAGCTGCCCTGGGAAGCCACCCAGAAATCAGGGCAGCACAGAGAGTTTATTCCATTTGCATGCCTGTGTACAGGCCAGGGCGCTGCTCAAATCACAGGTCAATGGGAGCTGCAGGGATTCTCTGCTTCTGGGGGAAATATATTCAGGCTAAAAAGCAACTTCAAAAAACACATGTTTAACCTGAACTCTTATCTTTTATCCCTTTAAATATCCAAGCGGCCACTTTTGCGAGCCTGAAGCCTGGACTCCAGCTACATTTATTTCCCTCTTTCATCCCAGCTGCAGCTCCTCAGAATTTATCTCTATGGTTAACTTCCCCTTTCATAATATTAGCACAGTTGAAGCACTTGCTTTCCTGTTGCAGGCAGTGATTATATAGCAAATTAACCACAAGCTGTTCAGTCCAAGTCCAGCAGTTGGAAAGATGCTCCTCTGAGTAATGGTTTGTGTAGTTGATGCTTTCATCTGTAATTTGCATTTGTAATAAATGCAGAAATAAAAAATGGGGTCTATATTTTAAAAAATAGCCTAGGATGGCAGGGGCAGGCAGGCGAGCTAATGGGGAGGGAGAAACCTCAGGGGCTTGGAGGGATGCATCACACCATCTCCCACACAGGGAGGGAGAACCCATACACATGCCTCTCCCACACAAATCATGGGCTTCCTGCCCAGCCTTGATTTTACACAAGGAGAAGGGGCACAAAAAAAATTAAAGCAGGAGGACTTGCACGGCTTGTGCTGACAATCACACCCCAACAGTTCCCAGCAGCAGGAAGGACAGGCTGTGTCCCATACCCCGTGGTGCAGGGACACACAGCAGGTAGCCTTTTTGCATGCCCTGTGGTCTCCCTGCTAGTGATGGGGGTACCACATCACCTCTCCAAGACCCACGCAGGCTGTGTCAGCACTGCCAAGTTGCAGGGGAACACCTGAGCCAGCTTTGCCAGGCTCCAGCCTGTGGGGAGTGGGTCACGAAACTCAGCTGGGGCAAGTTGACCCCATTGAGGGGAAAAAAAAAATGTATACCAGAGCTGCAAGTCAAGCACTGCATTGCCTTGACAAGGCTGACTCCAGCATTGCCACCACACACCCAGAGACATTAAACCAGAGGCCAAGAAGTTGAGCATACAGCTGAAACACTGTGGACAAATGGAGATGCCTGGAAACTGGAGTGCTGCACCAGTGGCCTGGCAAAAGGACAGTACTGAAACAAGGAGAGAATCTCCTGAGTGTTGTGCTGAGCATCAAGGTGCCACACAGGGCTCTGGAAAGACATTTGGAGGAGGAAGGCTCTTCTGTGACAGCACTGGGCCTGTCTTTACCTCTCACCTGCCTCCTTACTAACTACGTACATCATTCCTTTGATCTCAGCTTCTCCAAGAGTAACAGAGTTCATGGTTCTCAGCCAGCACTGAGAAACACACCAAGACATGAATACATACCCATGCCAGCGACTGCTGCCAGCACAGGCTGGCAAAGCCTTGGGCACCACCAGCTCCCTGCAGCCCTCCCTCCCTTCCCTGCAGGAGGAACTGCCACCTCCTGGATCCCACCACACACCTATGGGTGTGCACACACTGGCTGGATGTCCCCTACCCGTATTTACCTCTTAATGCAGGGTATAGCCAGTACCTATTCCTCTAGGGCATTGGGGAAGGTGGTCCCTGTTAGCTGGAGATGGTTGCAGCATCACATGGATGCCTCTTGGTTGATGCTCCTCTATACCCCACCCATAAATCACAAGTTTTTTGGAGACACAGACCCACAGTCTCTCAGCTAAGGAGAAAGGGAGAAAAGCAGACACCAGATTACATCCTCTTCCCCACGGGGAGCAGTAAGACAGGTAGCCACAAGCAGTTTCTCATTCCCAGGCTGCAGGCCTTGTGCTCAACCCACGCAGGTGTTCCCAGCCCTGGGGCCATTTCATGAGACTGTTCCCACTGCTCAGGACACAAAACTCCTGCTCATTCACTGGGGTGACACAAGGGATGTGGCCCTGCTTCCTAGAGAGGGTGCCACGGTGAAAGCAAGGTAGCTGCCTGTGACTTTCATTCTGCAAGAGAGCCCTGCTCTCCATTTAATTAAATAAGAAGGAAAGACCAGGACAGCCAGTTTCTTAATGAGATTTGGTAACATAATTATTTGCTACAATTAGGAACCAACTGAAAAGATTCCTTCCACACACTTTGGAGAAGCCCAGCATTTTAAAGTTGATTTATCTGATGTCAGGGACCAACTTTATCTTTGCTTCTGTGCAGCAGCGAGCACATTTTTCAGTACTATACCAAAGTTATTACTTATGAATCACCACATACCTACACATTTTATGGAGCTATTGAAAAATATATTGGCCTTCCTAGATGGGCAACCCCAGACCACACTGCACAGGACTCAAGTCTCCCATATAAAACAAAATCCTCTTCCTACAGTGATGCTGAAATACAGCCAGCTCTGAGACATGCTCTGCCATCTCTCCTTACCCAGCTGCAACAGGGCAGCTTGAAGTACTGAAAATGCTCATCCTTCTGGCCCCCTCCCTGGTCTAACACACCAGCCCCCAGGCTCAAAACATCCTGCAGCTGTTAAGGACTTGCATCTGAGCTGATAAAAGCTGAGTTGGGAAAGATAAGTGGCTTAGCAGAACCCTCCAGCTGCAGGGAATCCAGGCAGGGCAAAGCAGGTACTTGTGGACAGGTAGGAGCCACAGCCTCTTGCTCTGGGAACAGTGGTTCTTCATCCAGTGGATGGGCTTAGTGGTCCCATATTTCAGTTTTTCACCAAGCAGTCACAGATAATACTCCTTCCTCCTGCTCAGCAGATTTTAGAGGCCACATATGGGCAGGCAGCATCTAGTGCCAGGGAACTCCTGCTTCATCTGTGGCCTCTACAAGCTAGAGGACAACAACTAGCAAGGACTTACCTTTGCTGGGGGGACAGAAGGGACATGGGAAAGGAACTGTCCTAAGAGACCTCTGGAGGCACACCTAAAAGAATAAAGGTAAGAGATGGATGAACAGCATATGCACAGGAGGGAAGTTACACACATTGCACAGAGGGGAGAGGGGGGAAAAAGAAGATTGAATCTTCCTGGAGACCAGTGAGATTCTATAAACATAATCAAAATGTAATAGAAACTTTTTGGAAATGCTGTTAGAAGGAGAAAGCATCAATCTTCATGGAACTCCACTCAACAGGCTTTCTCCAGCTAATCAATCACGGTCAAGACATGGGCCGTCCCATCTGTCTGTGCAAGGGACCAGGAGGAGATTGCTAAGTGCCTGGGCTGGAGCTACCATCTCAGTACCAGGCAATTCATCATGCAGGAAGAGAAGGGGAGGGGGGAGAGAAAGAAGAGAAGGAAAATAATGTATAACACTAATAAACTTGCTCTCCCCCCGCTTCATCCCCAACCAATTTTTAGTGAAGGAGCCCAATCCAGAGGGGTTGTCAGTAAGGGGGTGTGCGAAGGGGGATTTGCACCAGGGAGGAATCTGGTGACAAGATGCACTCCAGTAAACAGAGACAAAAGCCATCATCTGCATACCAGTCCCTCAGCAAAGCCCACGTCTGTTGGCAGCAGCACAGGAGCAAGTCTGCAACCAGCAGGACCAGTGTCCCTCTGATCCGGGAGCCGGGGGAAGACACAGACAGGGACAGCCCTGCTGGGGACACACAGAGAAGAGGGCAAGGGAGCTCCACCAGCTAGCACTGGCTGGAGAGGCCAAGCCTTGGCATGCAAACAGCATTAAATTTTTTTCCCCAGATGCTGCCATAACCATTTTAGGGAGGCCTGAAACTGGAGCTTAAGTACTTGCAGCAAACATTTTTTTTTTAATGCAGTGGGCATTTTTTGAGTCACATTATACCAGCATGGACACATACAGGGTAGGGATTCATACTGCAGAGAGCATTTTGCCCTTCACTCAGATCCCCACTTGAAGCTGTTGTCCCAGCCCTGACTGTACAGAAGTCCCTTCTTTCTGCAACCCCTCATCACTCTGGGCTCCAAACTCCTTCTGCTCAGCCACCTTGTCTGGGGCCACCAGCAGAAACATTCACCCCCTGCACCCACCTGACAGCCAAGGGCTCAAATCCACATTTGCACGAGAAGGTATCATTTCCCCTGCTAAATGCATCTAGGAATAATGCAGTGCAACAACTCCCTTTCTATCCACTCTCCTCCTTTTAAACCTGGAGGATTTCTCCCTTCCACTGAATTTTTGAAGTAGAAGTAGACAAAAAGCACCTGACAGCATCCTTTGCCAGAGTCAATGCTGGCAATTCCAGGTACTGCTTGTCTGGGGACAACACAGCTTTGACGCACTCCTTGTATCAGACCTCAGGCACTTGACAGAGCTCCTCTCATGTTTATAAACATGTAATGAAATACCCCAGGCTTTCTTCAAGGACTCCTTTGGCCTCATGAAGGGTTCAGTCCAGAATTAAACCCATCTCACTGCTATTTCCAGTGCTTCCCATGACACCTAGAATAGCCCTAGCACATATCTGAAGACAGCACTGAGTTCTGAGTGTAGGATTTGGTTTTTCTGAATTACACAATTATTCTTCCTACTGATGTTCTGGCCAACTTCTGTAGAGATTCTTGTATGTTCAGGACCAGGTGAATGGGAAACCAGCAGAAATACACTCATGTCATCTACTTACAATAAAGGTCCACTTGAAATAAGGAACCAATGGAAATTTATGCCCTTAAACATTTTTCTTTGCCCTAAATTTAATCTATTGAATTGGCTGGACAGTACAGGTGAAGTTCAAGAAGTGAAATTAAGTGGGTGAGAGATTTATTCTTCCAGAATATTTATTCCTCCACAGCTACAATAACCCCATACCTTCCAGTAAATGTCAAAATTCCTCCCTTCCTCCATAGATAAAAATAGACTCCACTTAAAAGTGTAGCAACACAGAATTTCAGCTTCTACTGTAACTGTAAATATATCACAAATTAAGTAGAAACATCTAGTAAATAATGTTGACAGCCCTGAAGGTGAAGTTGCTTCAAGTTTAACTTTTACAGGCTGATCTGTGACCAGGTGGCAGGAAGACTTAGTTTAACCACTCTAATGGATTTCCTTCAAGGTGTTAGTCCCGTCTTGTGACACTGTACATCCTCTTCTGTCAAAGTTGGCTTCTCCTCCTCCTTCTTCTAGCCACCTCCACCTCCCCAATGAAAATGCCAGATTAATTTTTTTCTGGGGTCTATTACTATGAGGAGAGAGTGCAGAACTCCACTCAGACTACAGACACATCAACAGAGATTTTGAGAATGGCTCAAAAACCTCAAGTCACTTAAAACATCAATCTATCGTCAGGAATTTAAAGCATCAACACATGGCTTGCAGCCACCTCCTCTACCACTAGACATGTTTTTAAACATATGTAATCACCTGTCCCTTATGTCCTAAGGTACCTATAACCTTAGTTAGTGGTTTATTAACCCCTTACTACCAGAGTTTGGGTATAAAGCACAGCTCAGCAGAAATCAAGATGAGAGGTCAGCAGTCCATGCAAAAAGTTCATCATTCCTTACTCAATTCTGTTGTGCCTCCCATGGTGTACTCCCCTTCACCTTCAACTCTCACAAAAAAATTTTAGAGGAGCCACCACCACCAAGTCCTGCATAAAGGCAAGGCAGGGATCACTGCTTGAGCCAGACCTCCCAGCTCAGAGGGCACACAGCCTGTAGACTTCATTCTTTGATCCCAAAAGCCTAACACCAGTCTCTGTGAAAGACAGTAGTTAACATGGCCATAACTCCTACTCAGATGTCCTCACTCTTTTTATTTTCCCCGCTCTTTCCAGGCTACAAGGGGAACCCACACAGAGAGAAACCAGCCAGGATACCCACAGCTCCTCCACAAGCTCAACTTCACAGTGCAGCATACCCCAAACACAATACCTCTGCTGAAGATCTGCTCTTCCTCCAAAGCAAACCAGCTCACTGTCCTCCATCAACTCTTTTATACATCATCCCACTCCTTCCTCCACCTGGATGGGGCAGGGACTGGCTCAGGTGGCCCCAGGCCTCCTGCAATCTTGGGAGAACTGGAAGCAGCTGCTGAGGAGTGGGGTGGTGCCTGCAGGAGCTCTCTGTGTCCCAGGTGAACACAATTTCAATTTGGTTGGCAGCCTGGCGTGGCCAATATAGGCAGCAGTGTTAGGGAGAACTTTCCTGCAATAAAAATCTTCTTAAGTTGATATACAGTTATTCTCAAACCATAACCTTCCTCCCTAATTATCATGAATGTAAATGACCTCTGGTGTAAGGTTTATTATAATGATAATTGAGCTGTGGATTTTTTTAATAATAGTCTCCTGGATTTTCCACTTGATTTCCTAATTTACTTTATATTTTCAGGAACATGTATAAGGGTCTGAGGCTTGACCAGGCTGTTTTATGTAAAGTCTGACCATGACCTTTACTGGCTGCCCAGGCCAAAATCTCTTCAATTGCTGGATGTGTCCAAGCTTTCGGTTTTTCAAAGGTCTCAGAGATTTAGGCAGTGTGGTCTGACTCCCAGTGACGTGCTGTGGGACAGGAGCAGCTGAGTCCCACTGGAAACTCAGGTATTTTACTTTTCATCTCAAGGTGGGCAGACAAATGCAGACCCCATCCTGGTGGAAGGAGGGAATGCGTCCCACTAGTGATGTGGCTTTGCAGGGAAGGAGCTCAGTATTGAGTCGGACAACATATCACCTCGTAGAAAACTGGGAGAATAAAATACATTGAGTGGACTGCTGGAGGAATTACAAACTCCAGATGTGCTCTCTGGAGTTGGAGTTTTCTCAGAGCATGGGGGAGTGAATCTCCAGGCAGGACTTAGGTCCAGAAGGAGACTTTGAAGGCAAGATAGGGAGATCCACGCCCACTCTCCAGTCCAGTCCAAGTCATCCCGATGCACAACTCAGGTGAAGACTTGTCCTGGTTTTTCAGGAAGCTAAACAGCCAACAGAATCCCATGTTGTTTAAAGATTATCCTGTTCAAATGGGAGACCGTGTTTTTACATTATTGCTAATAGAGAAAAGTACACAAATAATTAATAAATATTAACTTGTCTCTGGGGCTTTCCTTTTTTTTGCGTGTTTATTTTTGTGTTATAAATGACATGCATTTTCTGCAACTCACTAAACTGGCGGATGAGAAAAAGAGCCCAAAAGAGGAGCCATAATCCTCAAGGGGAAGAACAAGCTGTTGTTCCAATCAAGATGTATCCTGACAAGTCAAGTTGGTGAAACCCATTAATTAGCACTTTTGGAAACAGTTGCAAAGTTAATTATTCTTCTTTCAGATGAAAGAAAGCTAATTTTTGGCATTTGCTTTGACAGTGACACGCGCTAACATTTTTAGAGTTGACATCCCTCAAGATAAATGATCCTCTGAAGTGTGCGTGCAAACATTTTGACTGGGAGCTACTGTGGCGAGTTGACGGCACTGGCACCTCTTACTGCAAATATTTTGCATCTGCGGGGAGTGTGATCAAAGTTTGGAGGCTAAGAAGGAGGGTGGGGAAACTTCATTTTCCACTTCAGGGAGGGTGTGGGTGACTGGCTTTGGAAAGGAGGCAATAACATTGCGCAGGCAATGCAATCCATTTTATCTAGATAACGTCAACAGGGAATGTAAAGCTTTCTAGCTAACTGTGCTGGCGTAAAGAAATCCTTTTTTTATACTGTCTGAACTGCTCTGCTCAAGAATCATCTTTTGTCCATGGCTTGGTAACAGCAGATGAAACAGAAGATCTCCAAAAGGAGGTTCTGTCTTGATATGATCAGGTGCCAGTTGGTATCAGCTCATGTTTGTTTGAAAAGGCAAGATTTGGGATGTGGAAACTCAACAGAACTCTTATGCCAAACCCCAATGTCCTCACTGGGAGAAACATCAGTGTGATTTGGCATTTAGTCCCAAAAGCCCTTTTGCAATTTTGGAAGCTGCCTCAATCATGTCTTGCACGTACAAGGGCAGAGATGAGAAGAGGTTATCTGTAAATTTAAATTGTTTAGGCCTCTGTTAAAGAACTCATTTTGATCCAGGATTGCACCAGAACACACACTTCAAATCTCACCCCAGTAAAATGACATGCCTAAAACCTGGGCTTCCCCTTGCAGTTTTTAAGGAGCTACAGATCCTCTTTTTTCAACTCCAGCTCTTTATGTCACTGACACAACTCTGTGACAGATCCAGGTTAAATTACAGGACCCCGTTCTTTTAGTTTTAGTCCTTGTCTCTTGAGGTCTAAAGGTCTGGTGAGAAGGGCAGGGAAAGTGTTCCTAAAGCAGAGGAACGGTTTAGGAGACACAGTAAATGAGAGCTGCTGTTTGGAGAATCTCAGGGTGACAAGCAAGAGAGCTAGATAACTCATCTAAGAAGGTCAAAGCCTTCCTGGTAAATGACAGAAGACCCTGGCACCTTCAGTTGTCTCCTCCAAGCCACACTGGGTTTGGGTACACCATGGGGCTGGCCTGGCAGAGGAGGATGCTCAGCTCAAAGCACTTCAGAACAGTCTTCCTCTAACAGCCCAGCTCTTAATAAATTATCAGCCCAGCGTTTCACGTGGGGGTCAAACCACCACTTTCGGAACCTGTTGCTTGTTTGATAAGATTCTTCAGCCATAATAAGTGCAGGCAGGTACATGAAAGAAAGGAAATTGGTGGTAGAAAAAGTATTTAATTTGCTTTTCAATCAGCATGTGGGGGGGGGAAAATTGAACTAGGAAGGTGATCTAAAGGACTACTTAGTTGGTATGCGATTCACACATGGCAGAGCAATCAAGAATGTGGAAACACCGGGCTCAGAGGGCTCGATCCAACGTGGGAGGCAATCACCACCTTTTCCTTCAGGGGAGCCAAAAGAAAGGACTTGTGCGAGCATGCAAGTCCTTGCAGACAGGCTTGCTGGGCTGAGACAGTTTAGTAAGGACAAGACACATGCAAGAAAATAGAAAAGAAATAAATAATAACAAAATGGGCTTCCAGCCGTTCTCTGCTTTGCGAGGAGCAGGGAGGTGGCAGTCCTGAGCTGAGAGACTCAGCCTCCCGGCAGATCTGCCACCCTCCTTTTTGCATATTCCTCCATCGTACATAATACTTATTGCTGCACAAATTGCAGGGATTATTTTCTCTTAACTGCTGATGGTTTTAGAGACTGTAATCAGGGGCAGCGTTTTGCAATTTAGTGCCAGAGGGGATGGTACCTGTACAGGAGACCTAACTTTTTTCTGTGGGCATGCACAGTTAGGGCAGGAATACTGGCAAAGAGGGAGACCATTAAACTGTTCTCTACTTTTCTGTGCTGCATGGGAAGGTTTAAGAGGTTAAGAGCATTTTTCAGTCAATGTAATCAAGAGAAGATTTTTTAATTTATCAATAAATCAACCATATTTTGTCTCCTTTTGCAGCATTTGTGATAATACTAGAGTTCGCTTAGCAACTGTGGTAGAAAAGATTTCACTCTATATAGTAAAGAAAAATCAAAGATTAAAATAATTTACTTCTTACGATGTGCTGTGCTGAGTTATGCCCTGAAATCATTACTTTTAAACCCACTGTCTGATAATTTGCCCCATTTATCTAAGTATGATTTTAATCGGGATATTTATCAGCCTTGGTTTAGTGTATTAGTGTGTGATTTATTTAGCAATGCATGTATTTATTTACATTTTGGCTTCCAAGTGAGTCATTCTTCTGGCTTTGCAGTCAAAGGTTAAACAGTTTGATCCATCCTGGGGCGGGCACAAAATGTGGAATAAACAAGTACAGAGAAAGTGCAGGCCATGAAAAACAGGATTAACTCTGCATTTACACCCCTAACAGGCAACACTCATTCAGTGTTGCAAAACCAGTCTGTACAGTAACACGATTTCTGTACCCCCAGATAAGCAAGTTACCTACTGCAATTCTTGTGGTGAGCTGAGAACAGAAAATACATATGAAATTCGAGGGGAAAACCAACGGTGGGAGAAGGAAATAGATGCTGCCGTGGTTGGAAACCCTTGAAAATGAGAAGTTGGGTCCAGAACCTGGAAAGAAAATAAAAGCACCCTCAGATACGTTGTGATTACTTATTTTCTCAGGCCTCTTAAGCATGTGGGGAGGAGCATCCTTGGGGTTTCTCCCTGTGTTTTGGGCCATGAGGACACACTTGCGGGGCTGTCAGAGGGCAGTGCTGCCCGGTGCCGTGTCCTCGCCACGGTGCAGTGGGTGCCTGTAAATACACTGGCACTGAGACGCCTCCCGCATTGCAACCCTCTGTTCAGCTTCACCCCCTCCTCTTCCCGGGGTAAAATGCAGAAGTTTTTTCTTTTAAAGGAGATGACACAGTCCATTTAACATCCCCTGTTAAAATGGGGCAGCTGGAGGGGGTGGAACAGCCAAGTAAGATGTGGGGGAGCTGCTCGATGCTGCGGTGCAGCCTTCGTCTTGATGCATGGAGACAAGAGATCTTCCTTGCTGGCTAAAATGTACAGAGCAGGGAGAGGGCAATGGCCATCCAAGGACCACATTCCCATCATTTTCTCCTCCCTTTGTTGCCCTCCTGGGAAGTCTGGACTGTGGTTGCACTGCTTGGCCCCGGGGGACATTGGCAAGACTAAGGCATGGATCAAGGTGCCACGGACCAACTCTGCTGAACAACTGGAAGCCAGCTCAGATGATTGCCCTCCTGTCCCCAAATCTCGGTGACAACCTGGCTTTTGGCTGCAAACTAACAGTTTAGGGAGATGGTTGGGTGCTCTCCAGGAGAGGAGGGGGATCAAACTGGATCTGTGTAGGCAGGACTGGAGATGGGGCCTGCTGGGCTCCTGCCTGGCACTGCTAAATGATGATGATAATGGTTCCCTTTGGGAATGCATCGAGGTCTATTAATCAATGTTTGCCGAGTACTTTGGGATCCTGGAACAAGGTGCTGTGAGCCTTATGATAAATGGCCTTCTTCACACTTGGCTGTGGTGGCAAACAAATTCCCATTTCGCAGCTCTAGAAATAAACCCCAATATTTTGTTAATCTGGATCAGACTTTATGCTTTATACTTTACATACACATATTTCTCAATATAGTTCCCGTAATTAACTATTAGCTAATTTATATATCTTTTTTTTTTCTCTCTCTCTAATTTATTTCTAATTAACAGAGATAAAGGATTGTGTTCTTTATTAATACAGATGGTTACTTATTCCTACTTGCATAACTGGAGTAATGTCCTGTCCCTGATCAGGATTCTGCTCCGTTGGCTAAAAGGCAAAGCACAGAGAGATACAAGTCCCTCTCACTGATCTCCTGTCTACACAAAGACTATGGAGGGTTGGTTTTTCTGTTATAAAATCACCTTATTGCGGTGTATGTGACTATCCCTGAGCAGCACCTGCCTGCATGTCACACATGGTGACTGCAGTCCATTCCCTCTTATTGTTGGGGATGACAAAACCAGCCTATATTTGCCAGGAAAACAAGGGTTTGTTTGGGCTGGCCCCTCCGGACATGTGTCAGCAGGTACATGGGATCAAGGATCAAGTCTGGCCCAGGAAGGGTTACAAATTATTTTCCCAGGAAGGATGTTTCCATCCCATCAGGAGCCCAGTCACTTCTCCATGCTGGGCAGGAGCCCACCTGGAGGGGATAAGCACTGGATGCTCCTGGGGGGGAAACCAGGCAGCTCCATCTCCTGCTCCACCACCTTCATCCCCGCAGCCCGGCTGGGCGATGGGGACCAAACGCCATCGGCAGCAGGTGAAAAAATCCCAAACAAGCAAAATTATCCCAAGAAATCTGGAGGGGTGGAGGTGGCCACATGCCCAACGCGGGGCTGGGAACCCGATAGCAGTGTGGAATGGGGACTGATTTCATCAGACACAATGGATGCACTGAGGTGTAAATCAGGAATAATCTCACCGGCATGAACGGGAAATCAGCGTTGGGCAACATCAGAATTGGTCTGTTGAGGGACAGACATCCCTCTCTTTCAGTCCTCTGTTAAAAGATCATTTTGCATTATATTGCAACTCCCTTCACAAGGGAAAAAAAGAAAAGACCTCCCTGATTTTCTTGAAGGGACTCAGAGATAAAGACTGATCACATTTCACGGTAATTGGACCTTCATATCTATAATTGTATTGATTTCTCCTAAGTTTCAGGCATCGACTCTGGTGAGTGAGAGAGCATTGCAGCAGGACACGGCTGCCAAGAATCCTTCTGCATTTGGGAGGTGTCGGGCTGGGAGGCTCACTGTAGTTTGGTAACTGGCATTGCAAATTGCTTTATGAACAGTTTAATGCATTTAAGAGGGTAATAATTTCAGACCCTACCATACAATTTGTTGCAGTGGTGCAGAAGCGTATCTAAAAACTTCCAGGATGAAGGGAGGCAGGAGAAGGAGGGAGGTGGAGAAGGGAAAGCAACAGGAAGGAGGCATTGCAGGGGGGGGTGGAAAACCTAATTGTTTTAATCATGCTTGATATTACAGTGTGAAATTATGATTAACTTAAGAAGTTGGTCAAAACCAGTTAATAACTGTGGTGCAACTTGCCCGATTTGAAGTGGTAGATGAAGGGGAGAAGAGCCTACGGCAGCAGAACTGCTGGGCTTCAACCTTGCAAGCTGAAGCAGAGCAAAGGCCCCCCAGGCAGTTTGGAGGCTCTGCACAAGTGGGAACCAGCACACACATCATCAGCCAAGTCCGTATCACCAGTACTAAGTCCCTACAGCACTCCTGATGGAGGTTTGAGAAGTGCTTGCTAACGGAAGATCATCAGCAGGTGGCTAGGGTAAACTGAGGCACAGAGACAGGAAAAGGATTAGTGAAACGTCAGCAGGCTACTGTCAGAGCCAGCAAAAGTGACGGCAACCCACCGAAGAAAGGATCAGGCCTGACTTTCAGCCTGTGCTCGTGTGATTCTTGAACGGCAGCCTTGAGATTACTCAGTTTGCTCTTTAAACATCATTTTCCTTTTGCTCATGGGAGGGCAAATCTTTCCCAGTGACTCTGTTGCAGCCAGAAGATATGCAGCCCTTCAAATGAGAGTGCACGTATGGGCAAACCCCGGTCTCCTTCACCCGTGTAGCTTTGTTGAAACCTCTGGGATTATGTAGGTAAGTGGGAGCAGGATTAGAGCTATGCAGTCTTCATTGCATGTCTACTCTGTATATATGGCTGTAACAGGGGTTAGCAAGTGAGCAAGCTGGGATAACAAGAGTGTCTTGATGGTATTAATATCCCAAAATACATATATAGATGTGGATAGTGTTGAACCCTACGGGAGGCTGGCAGTGATAAGGGGAGTGACACTGTAACTGGCTACGAGGAGCAGAGCAGAAATATTTGTCACAGAGAAGATGCACCTAGGAAACCCCTGTCTGTGTGTGCCAGATATTGCTGTCACCGACTGCTGTAGCAGGGCAGCAGCGTATATATTTACAGTCTGGAGGATATATTGGGAGCGGTGGGTGATGGCTGGATATCAGCATGGAGAGGAAAACGTGAGAGGAAGGAATTAGAGCAGAGTGTGGGAACAGGTCTGAAATCTCTGCTTTGGAGATGCGTGCTGAACATCCGTCGCTGAATTTGTGGGAAGCTTTTATCACTGAGGTGCTGCAAAGGAGGAGGGATGTTCTAAAATGGGAGCTGCAGCACTCTGGGGTTTTTCCCACAGCCAGGTGGGGTAAAACCCAGCTCGTGGGGAGATGGCAGTGCTCTGAGTGTCATGGTCCCATCAGACTGGGAACAGGCGTCACAGCAGCACAGCTGGGGACAGCTGTACCACGTCCTGCCACCCCCATTCTTTACAGCAGGCTTGTCAGGAGGAGAAGAGGAGCTTGTGGCTGTAACACGTGCAAATACAGCACCAACACAAGTGCACGGTGCTCTGGGTGGATGCTCGGGTCAACTTTCCCTATAGTGACCTTCAACGCCTCTCCTGGAGGTGTGACCTTGAGGTAGTTGAGTGATTGGCCAGCCCAAGCTGAGCAGGGTTCTTGCTTGCCAAGCATCCTAAACCTGTCCTTCCTATTAGGCTCAACCCCCCAAATAGATAATTGGTTCAGAGGTCATCTTCATGGTGATGACCAGGCCACCCTCTTATCTGCTCCTCTGTGACTGTCATAGAGCCTCCATGACCATTGCTATCCTGGCACCAACCCCAGAAGAGCAGTGCTGCAACAGGGCCAGGAGCTTGACAAAACCAAGCAATTTTGGATGAAGCAGGGAAACTTCCATGGTGAAGGCTCTTCCTGCAGATCACACCAGCTGTGGCTCCTGCTCTGGGGCACCCATGGAGCTAAGGCACCTGTTGGCAGGTGAGGAGGAGTCAAAGAACTATTAAGAGTTTTGCAATCTCTGCCTCCCTGGGACACCTCACCATGCTTTGGCCTTGGTGGTCAGCTGCTGGAGAGGTGGTGTGTTGGATTGTTTTGTGTTATGCATTCATTATCACCTTTGGAAAATACTACAAAATATAACTTAGAACAGAAATATGCAAATATTACAAGATAACAGAAATACTACAAAATATAACTTAGAATATACCAACAATTGTGAAGTTCCTTGGAAGATATACCTGTCCATCTCTCCATCCTACAATCTCTTTGGTTAGGGACTACTGTTAGAAGGACTCAAACGAAATCAAAAGCCCTAAAAACATCAAAGGGTTTCTTCTTCACTCCGTCCTTTTTTATTTTATTCCTCGTCAGTATTTCTGTGACAACCCAGCTCCAGCAGCCCCAGGGGACAGGACAGAGAGACGAGAAGGAGTGGAAGTGCCCTTTGACTAAGTGGGCATTAAATGTTGGCTAACAACCGAGAGACGCCGTGTGACTGGAGAGAGGGGGAAAAGTTAAAAAGAAAGAAAGAAGAGCTTTTCAATATGAGCATTCATGTAGTTTTGACAGGAGCAATTTATCATGGCTATGAAAGGCGGCTCTGCCTCCACTGCTGAAAGACAGCCTGGTTAAACTTTTACCTGCCCCTCTGAAAAGGGTGCTGTGCCGCAGCCGGGAGGGGATCGCTCCCTGTCCTGCTGATGCATCTTTCCGCAGGCTCTGGGGGCGGGAATGGTGGTGGTTTCCCAAACAGCTTGTGCCCATCTGTTCTGCACAGAAACAAACCCTGACAAGGAAGGAAGGGGGAGGGAGTGTGTGAGCCAGGGAGCCGGGCGTCTCCGGATACCTGCACCGCATCGGGAATGCTGTGACGCGACGGGAGCAAGGCTGGGAGATGATCCAACCCTCCCCACCAGGAGATGCTGCAAATTAGCCCTGAGGATTTCACCACCCCCTGTAGCTGGCCTATAGCTATGAGAAACTGTGGACTGTCACTCCTAAGCTCCTAAGGCAGTGAGGTGACCTGATGTTTTTGGGCTGTACATCACCAGCGGCACGGCAGATCGGCAGCGGTGGAGCAGGGGAAGCTATGGATTACAGAAGGAGGCATTCCCTGATATGCAGGAGGTCCTGTTGACATCCCTAGAAATCGTTTGGAAGGAACAGGAGGGATTATCCTGAGGAAAAAAACAAACCAAACCAAAACAACACCATAAAACACACCCCAAGGATACTGAGCTGAGATATTCTTTTGCCCCAGGGTCCGTCATGAGGAAAAGTGTTGATTCTGACACCAGCTCATGGTGGGTGGGAGCCCAGGCTGGCCAGGACCCCCTGCATGGGCTGCTTTTTGCAACACTTTTGTGTGAATTGAAAGTTTCCTAAAAAAATGATTTTCCACTGAGAGTAATGACCCATCTAAATTAAAGCGTTTCACTGCAAAGAGTGGATTGTGTTGAAATTTTTGACGGAATGGTTAACAAATTCCATAGCCACATTTTTTCCCCGCTAACCAGCTGGTACCAGGCTACATTGTCCTGTATTTTCAATATTTCACATACTAAAATTCTACCATTTGGAATTTGCTATATTTTACACTGCATAAAAGAAGCCAACCAGTATCATAATAAAACTTTTCATCTTTATCAAAATCAAACTTCTCGTACCCTTCAAAAACTCCATGATTTTCCGTTTTACCCCCCCTCCCTCGATGAAGATAGAATGACATTTTGAAATCTCAGCTCCGTAGCCACATCTGACTTCATGCCTGCCCCGCGCATCCATCAGCACCTGCCCCTGTTTAGGCATGAGCGGGACAATTTATATTGTTAGAGAGAGGAATGTGCTAAAGCATTTCCCACGTTGCAGGATGAAATCCAGCAGTGCTGTTTCACCAGAATAAAACCCTGCCAACCCCCAGTCGACAGCTAAACAATCCCCTGACCGTGACAGGGCACACCGAGTCCTCAGGGGTGTATAGCCACACACCAGAGAGCTGATCTCACCTAACTTCAACCACCACAAATTCAAGCTGCTTTTTTTTTTATTTTATTTTATTTTTTTTTATTTTTAAGCCAGTAATCTACCTTCTCTCCAGACACAACAGGGAGAAAAAGGGAGATACAACTGCAAAAGACGATTTCTTCGCCTCTGAGATGCAATGTCTGAGACGTGGCTGAAGCCAGCTGAGGATGAAATGCATCTCGTTTCTTACCCTCCATATGTTTAAGTCTTGTCCAAAAGCCGTGGGACGTTTGATGACGTTGAGGCAGCTTCACAGAAATACAAGTTGTTCTAAAGACTACTCTGAGAGCCCTCATGCCAGAGACTATGACCGCGTTATATTTGAAGCAGAAGGGGCATTAAGTGTACAGATATTCCCACCAGGCTTTTCATGTCGTTAACTGGTGATCTTCTGACTCTGAAATAACATTTTTCCCCCTCACATTCCTTATTTCATTATCCCCAGTTCAATACACATCAGTGCAGTATGAGGCAAACTAGTTAGATATATTAGGAATTATTTAAATTAGAGAGAGATGTATGGGTAGTTAAATACTCAGTCTTCTATTCTACCCTAATTACGTATCAAATTACACTCAAATTATACCCAAATATAGATGTAGGGAGGTAGTCCTGAAATCTCCAGGAGGTATCAGTGGGAGAAGGGTGAAATTAAGCAGGTGGTACAAGTAGATCAGACCTAATGCAATATGAAAACCATACAAGACTATCATTCTCCGTTGTGTCATCTTATTACCAACATTTACTTAAAATTCCTTTGCAAACAGGGCTCAGTAATGAACGAGTGTTCTCTGAGCCTGGAGGAAGCAGTTTGTTCTTTTAATGCATGAGAATTTTGCTCTTGATTCTAACGTCGTTCTGATTCTCATTCCTCTTTGTGAAAACCAGAGCGTTCCAGCGCTGAAGCAGGTTTGTCACACTGTCCTGCAATTCACGAGGTGGTGGGACAGACTGATGCCTCTTGAACTGGAAAGTGTGTCTCTTGGAGCACTTCCCGAGCACCAGATTTCAGTTCCCAGTTGTCCCAGCTGCAAGCGGCTGGGGCTTTCATGGCAATATTGTGAGCCTGTGCTGTCCCTGGCACGTTATATACCATCTTAATTGGTATATACAAGGCAGGATGAGGGGTAATGGTTTTAGGTTGAAAGAGGGGATATTTAGATTAGATGCTAGAGAGGAATTGTTTGCTGTGAGGGTGGTGAGACACTGGAACAAGTTGCCCAGATAAGTTGTGGCTGCCCCATCCCTGGAGGGGTTCAAGGCCAGGCTGGATGGGGCTTGGAGCAACCTGGGCTGGTGGGAGGTGTCCCTGCGCAGGGCAGGGGGGTTGGAACCGGATGATCTTTAAGGTCCCTTCCAACCCAAACCATTCTGTGATTCTGTGATTTTACGATTTTATGAAAATGGGTTTCATATCTTAACCCTCTTTTTAGGTGATTACAGAAACTAACTGAGGTCTGAAAAGCATTGCGTTGCCTGGAATTTTGTCTTTGGAATCCCCCTTTTCCAGTGGACAAGAGCAGATCTGCATCACAGCACGGTGCCAGCCTGGTTTGGAGAGTGCTCCAGAGCCCATGGCCATGTCCCTTTCCCCAGCAGGGCTGACTGCCCCCTGTTCTCTGGGAAAGGACACAAGGATGTTGCGCAGCAGCCAACCATGCTCCTACAGCTAATGGCTGCACTTCTGCCAGATCCCGGCTCTTTACCACTGCAGGCTGTGCTGAGACACCCACCTTCTGCTCACTAGAGAGATGTTTCTGGCATCAGCTTTGGAAAAAGCAGCAGATGGTTCCTGAAACCAGGTGTCCATCCAGGAGAAACAAGTAGCAAACTCTACAGCTGTGGGAAACTTCATCGTCTTGTTCCATCTGTAAGGGGAAAAACCTCCCTCACTCTGAAATAAAAACCCAAACAAACCCCCAAACTTGCCAGCATGATATTTATGGTCTTTGAGGATCTCAGGATCCAACATTCACACTCTTGTTGTGTTATTAAGAAACTCTGTGTCACGGTGTGTAACGGCAGGGTCTCCAAGTGAGAGAAGCAGATCATCACCTCACAGCCAAAGTGTCCCTCCCCATCAGCTGCTGCTGGTGAGAAATAACAAATATATATTGTAAACAGGGGGATGGTCCCTATTTCTTTATTGCAAGGCAAATTATATATTCAGATGGAACTAACAGTTTTAGACTTCACTATTTTTCATGTTGTTATGAAGCACCTTGGCTAGCAAACAGTCATAAATATCTGACTTTTGCAAACAAACCAGTTTTGAAGTGCTGCACCAACAGGCAGGGTAACAAACGCCTACTGTTGAGGAGCGTGCCTTGCCTTGACTTTTTAAGCCAGGTCCTGCTGGGCTGTATTGCTGGTGGGTGTAAGGCAAGCAGTTGACCATGCAGTGTTGATATTCCAATGAAAAACAGGTTTATTGGTGGTTCTAGCTTGTGGCAATAGGAAAAAGCTCACAGTTGCATGAGCTTATTGATGGTCAACGCAGTTGCTTTGAGCACTCTGAAGTCTCCTCGTTGTCAGGAGAGACAGGCATCTGGAACTACAAGGCAGAAAGCACATTGGACCGATCAGCCGGAGTCTCTCTCCTCTTGACAGGAAGGTCCATCCTCTGACATAAGCAGAGCGAGGTCGTGTTTCACTCTGTGTTGTACAGCGTTTTTGTTTGTTTATTTTGCACATGGTTCCTGGTCAGTCTACAGCAGCTTGTGGCTTGACATTTGAAATTCAACCTCTGAGTGGCAATGGCCAAGTTGATCTGACGCTTAGGTCACATATTACAGCCTTATTTTCTCATTGAACACACTTGGCTTCTAGAATTAGAGGCTGGCTTGGTCCGCATGTTGGGTTTTTTTTTTTTGTTGTTTTTAGCATTTGCCACTAAAATTTTAGGACAGAAACACTAGCTTTCTTGGTATTTGTAGAGCATCCAGCAAGGAGTCTTAAAGGCTGGAACTAATGTCTTGTGTTGTAGTACTAAAAGGCAACAGCTACTATATTGGTTCCTTGAATATTATTTTAAAATACCCGATTAAGAAGAAAAGGGATCTGAATTCAAGTCAAAGCAAATTTGTTTAAAATATGAATCTTTAATAAAAAAACCCTTTTCATTCCTAATGGAGTATTTTTCTAACCCTGGCTATTTGTCTTTCTGCCATGCCTGTCCCTCCTGCACTGAGCAGCAGCAGGACCTGGCCATGTGCATGGCATCCTGCCCTGCCAGCCCTGCCTTTTCCCACCCGTGTCCCTTTGCACACCACAGAGGCGCCGTTCCAGAGGGGAAGAAAAAAATCTATTTGCATCCAATCGACTGAGCCCTCTAAGTGCTGAAACTAGTAGACCAAACGAGTTTATTAGATTATCATTGCGGAAGTTAATAAAGAATTAATTTCTCTTCATGTGACATCCAAAGGCAGTTATTTCAGTGGCCTGTCCATTTACACAAAGCCAAGTATTTGTCAAGTGTCAAACTCAATTCCCATGACCCAGGCCTCCTCAATAATTCTGGATTAGGAATACCCTTAAATGACATTACAAAAATTTTATTCCAAGATGCATTGAGCTCCTGGGACTACTCAGGAATTTCAGGTTAGTGAAGGTTATGTAGTCAGCAAAAGCTTGTTGGATATAAGATGTGGAATGGAAGGGTACGGTGTGCAATGGTTTTGTGACAGTGGAAGGCAGCGTGTAGGAAAGAAGCAGCTGATTTCCAAAAGGGGATCTGCTATTCTGTTTCTCTCCCCTGGAAATGATGCAAAGAGGCCTTATCTGCATTGCAAAATAACTAGCCAGTGTGATCTCCAGCAAAGGAAATGCTGCGGTGCCACCGTAGGAAGAACAGCATGGGTGCCGTGAGGAGGAGGAGGAGGAGGGAGAATAAAGCCATCAATTGCTGCTGTGGGGATTAAGTGCCATAAAATGTCTTCATT
Source organism: Thinocorus orbignyianus (assembly GCA_013400375.1). Classification (NCBI taxonomy): domain Eukaryota; kingdom Metazoa; phylum Chordata; class Aves; order Ciconiiformes; family Thinocoridae; genus Thinocorus; species Thinocorus orbignyianus. The sequence continues at coordinate 1,597,236 of VXBW01006168.1, read as the reverse complement.
CAGTGAAGGAGTGGGGAGTTTTGCACATTCCCAACTACCGAGTCAGATATGAAATGAAAGAATGAAAGAAAGAGGAATCTGGTTTTTTTTGTTTTCCTGTATTCAGTAGACTTACTCCAGACACAAGGCATGTTGGGTGGATGCAGAACCTCCTCTCATTCCTCTAGAAGAGAAATGGTGTAGGGGCTTAGATGTGGGTTCCAGGTAAAGGATGATCTCTACTAGGCAAAAAGAAAAAAAGAACAGATCCATTTATATCATTCAACCCATCAGAAAAAGAGAATCCTTCTGCATACATTGACATTCTTGTATTTCAAGGTTATATGAAAATGGAAAGCTAGCTGGTAATCAGTAAGAAGAGGTGCTGAGCACCGGACCCCTTTTGTTGGGATAATACACCTTTAAAATGTAAACGGGCAGTCTCAAGCATTGTTTTAATCATTATTAATTTTTTGTTCAAAGGAATCACTCCATCATCTTAACAAATGAATTTCCCTCCCTCCCCTCTATCTCCTCCACTTCTCGCCTTCCTTCTTATTGCCAGGACATTACGAATGCTTCCACCCCACCTTCTGATTAATGCTGAAATAAAATATGCCTGAGAGTTGGGGCCAGGATCTTCAGCTGGGAACCTGGCCCTGCAAGTTTCTGCATGTGGGGAAAACAAGGACCTGACTCTATGCTTCTCTTCTAACTCAAGAGCTGTGTCTTCTTCATTGATGTGGGAGACGGCTGTGAGCAGAGCTTGGGAACAAGAGTGGGCATTTCCCACCCTTGCTCTCAGGAAATATCTCACTAATAACTCACTGCCCAGCTCTGAGAGTGAGACCTAACCTAACCCTACAGCCTGAAAAATGTGCAATATTTTTTGCTTCACTACGGCTGCCTAGAAGTTAGGTGACTAATCCAAGCTTACAGTCTAGACTTCCTTGACTGTCCTGAGAAAAAAGCAGGGATCTCCACAATCTGATTCATCTGCCCTAAGATGCTTGCCCCAGACAGAAAGGTTGAATCCTCCTTCAGAGGCACCCACCTTCTCTCCTGATTACAGAAGAAACTTGGGCTACCAAGGTGAACAAGGTGCCCCCTGGAGAAGCTATGTTAGGCGGGCTGCACTGTGCCCAAAGGAGCTTGGCCACAGGAGGAAGACTGAACTAAATCTTTCTTGTCAAAACTTCTGGGTAGTGTCACACCACAGCCTTCAGCAAAACAAAAAAGAAAAGAAAAAGCAGATGTGATATCCATAACACATTTGAAACTTAGGTTGAAGCAGCCACTCAAATACCACTATTTATTTGTGCTTAGCTTTAACCAGGTGTAAGTTTGTAATTAAAACTAAGCGTGTGCTTGATTGCTTTGATGAACTGGGATGAAGAGGAATGTTTCTTACCACCTTCAAAGCTGCACGTAGCTACACGAGTACCTGAGATCAGTGAGCTGGCTTTTGTCCAGTGGAGAGGACACAAGCCAATTGCTATGGGTTGTTTAAGCCCACTTGAAAAAGTCAATGTTAGGAGCTTTAATGCAACCATGATTTAAAACGTTTCAAAATCCAGAGAGATTGGCATTCTCAAGACTTCCTGTACAAAAAGTATCTACTTAATTTCTGTGCACAGGAATTATGATGGCTATAGTTTCTCTGAAAATAAATCTTGAAAAGGTTGTTGAGTGGTTATTTGACTGAGGAGCTCTTGTATCTGTCCTTGCCATGGGGGCGATTACCCACAGAGGCTGAGGCACATGGCCCTGACTGCAGTTTTGTCCTACCTGTGACAATTGACCAACAGCATGAAAGAAACATCAAACTAGAGATAGCTCCAACATTTGATCTATACTAAGGATCTTCACCATCTCTTCATCTCCCTTCCCCTCTCTTCTGCCTGGATTTGCCTGAGTGGGCAACACGACACAAATTCACATGCGCTTCTGGCAGTGAAAGGCACAGCAAAAGTAATTATACCCTAAATATTTCCCCTTTGAGTATCTTAGAAGTGAGAAAGTGGATGACAAAAAATGGGAGAGAGTGCCACAAACAGATGTGGCACTAGATCCTCTTACCAGAGTCGTTGCACCTTTGAAGTTTAACCTTTGACGTTTAACCTGTTTATATGAAGTTACACACCTCCAACTTCCCTCCCCCAGGTGAAATCCCAGGCCAGAAGCCCGTTGGCAGCCTCCTGAACCCCACTGCTCCAGCCTCGGCGCTGGTGACCTATGCACAGCAGGTGATGGATGGAGAAGGAGGAAGATGGGTTCCTGCCATGACCGTTGCCCTTGGCAGCAGCCCCTTGGCCTGGTGATGAAAGTTTTGCATGGCAGCTGGAGTTCACCAGGGTTTAGATAGCTCAGCTCTGTTTGCACGGCAGCATCCTGAGGCACTCTGATGTCACAGAGTTGTGGGGGGCAGGATGGAGACACACACGATGCAGACAGAAGGGCTGCCTATGAAGGAAAGGGTCTGTAATAGCGATGTTGTCCTTTCCATGCCTGATTGTCACTGGAAATTCAACTATTCTGGAGCCACATATTTCTAAGACAGAAGTAAGGATCTGAGGGATAACCTTTTCTCTTCTCCCAGGAGAGTCTCATGAGGTGACTTTGATGTAGAGCTTGGCCAGCCTCTCCCTGCAGAAACTCCTTAAATAATCTACACTTCCTTCTTTTCTTAGCAGAAAACCTCCTCGTCTTCTTGTATCTGACAAAGATATGCTGGCAGCACAAATTCTGAAAAACCTCCCAGCGAGGAGCATTCAGGATGGAAACACAAGTTAGAGCCTTGGGGCTGGAAACTAGCCTCAGGGTTTGCTTCGTTGTCTTGGGCCACTAGCGCCTGGCACCCGGACAGTAATTATGGGCGATGTTTGAACGGGAATTTGCATTGTCCACTAACAGTGAAGAGTGAGGTTCAGGAGCAGGGTTCTGTTATTGTGCTGGTAGCATCCAAAGCACCTGGTTATACTATCTGGATAACCACAGACAATCATAGAATCATAGAATGATTTGGGTTGGAAGGGACCTTAAAGATCATCAAGTCCCAACCCCCTTGCCCTGGGCAGGGACACCTCTCCCTAGAGCAGGTTGCTCCAAGCCCCATCCAGCCTGGCCTTGAACCCCTCCAGAGATGGGGCAGCCACAGCTTCTCTGGGCAACCTCTTCCAGTACCTCACCACCCTCACAGCAAAGAAGTTCTTCCTAAGATCCAATCTCAATCTCCCCTCTTCCAACTTAAAACTGTTCCTCCTTGTCCTGTCACTCCTCTCCCTGACCAAGAGTCCACCTCCAGCTCTCCTGGAGCTCCCTTCAGATCCTGGAAGGCTGCTCCAAGGTCTCCCCGAAGCCTTCTCTTCTTCAGGCTGAACAGCCCCAGCTCTCTCAGCCTGTCCTCATAGGAGAGGTGCTCCATCCCTCTAATCATCTTTGTGGCCCTCTGCTTGGTCTGTTCCACCAGTTCTATGTCCTTTCTATGTTGGGGACTCCAAAGCTGGACACAGAATCATTCCAACGGGAGTTATTTTTGTTTTATTCTTTCTTTTTTTTCTGTGTTGCTTCCAGCTGGATTTGAGCACTGGGTCCCTTATTGCCCTTCCTCATCCACCTGGGAGGTGGTTGACTGTTCCCTGCCAAGCTGGGAGAGCAGAGCGGCAATGGAGCTGTGAAGATGCTGAGGGCTGGGAGCTGGCAGGAGAGTGATGTGTGTAGGAGAAGGAGGGGCAGTTGGTGTCCCCAGGGCACCGTGATGGCTGACAGGGCCCTCAGGAGAGAGCAGCTGGGGAAGGGTTAAAGTTTAACCAGCCAGACTCAAACCCTTCCCTATTGCAGAGAGCACTGGCAGTGCTAAAGAAGAGCCTGAGCAAGGAAGATGCCAAACTGCTGGGCGGCAATGTGGGTGAGAACAAGAAGGAGCTGCTTTTCCATATCTGCCCCTCCATCCTGCTGGGGTGTTGCCCGGTGAGACAGCAGGAGGGTTTCTGCCCCGTCCTGCCTGCGTGGGTGCATCTCGGTGCAGAGCATCCTTGGAGGATTGCTTTGTCCCTGGGTCCTTTCTCGCCTTCCTGTCTCTGGAAGCTGCAGGACCCTGATGAATGACTCCCATATCCTGATCAAAAAGAGTCTCTAACAGTTTTAGTGTGTTTGTGTCCCCCTAGTTAAGATAAATTAGACAGGCTAATGAGACTGATTAGTCTTTAGCTGCGACCCTTGGCCTTTAGGATGTACTTTGAGCTAATAGAGAGAATGGGGATTATAGGCTGTGATAATGTGCTTCTGTTGGCCTTTTAAAGGAAAACACATTTATTGCTACTTAGAGGAAATTGATCTAATTGTGCTGGAAGCATTTCTGTGGACTGAACATGGAATTTTTATTAAGTACGTGATTCAGGTTCAGCCGAGATTGCCAGATTCGAAATGGGCAGGAGATATTTTAAGAAGATTCCACCTGGAAACCCCTCTGGCTGACTCTCCAACTGATAACGAGCTTCACTCATCCTGACTTTGATCTGCTGCTCTGCGTGTCAGACTTTGGAGCTCTAGGAACTTGGACTGCAATCCCCAGGTCTTGTGGCTCAGGTCCAAAGTAACAAATCATCAAAGACAACCAGTTGTGTTTGCATGTTTACTAAGGGTTCAGCTATTTGATTCCCTTCTCAATCTGCAAAACAAAATGGTTCCCTTAGTTACTGGGATCCCCGGAGGCAAACGAGGAAACAACATCCTGCAGCCAGTTTTGAGAACGGCAGGGTGCTCAGGGGGCCAACCCTGCCCTAAAGATAAGGTTTGATTTCATAGCCCGAAGCCTCACATTTTCTGGTTTGTGCACAAAATAAGCAGTTGCGCTCCTGGAAGTTTTCTCCAGTAATATCAGTTGGACTTATAAAAGAAACAGCTTCTTCCTACATCCTTACACTTGTAGGCTTATTGAAACCCAACCCCCCAAAGCCGTAAACCACAATTAGAAACAAAGGCAAATAAAAATGAACCATAAAAATCAGTGAATTGGAGAACATTAGGACAAAATAAAGGATTACATTAATAAGGATGATTTGCCTGCCCAGAACAAAGTGCCGTGGCCCTGTCAGCCCATAATGCTTCCTTCTGTTTTTCTTTTAAGAGAAGCAACGTCTGTGCTCTTACTGCTGAGCTTTGGACAGGATATTTTCAAACCTGAAGAAGCCCTGGCTCAGGTCCCCAACACCACCGATACTGCACAATCCTGTTCTCCACTTGGCCATCGCCTGCCTTGTCAGAGAGTGTAACTTCAGGGAGGATGGCAGGGTACCAGGATGCCCTGAGGGGAGAGTAGAAAAAGGGCCAGTTGGACCCCACTCTGCTCTGCCTGATAGTGGTTTCATACTCTATATTACATGCCAGCACAAATAGTAGGAGCCCTTCTCCCTGGCCTCCAGTCCTTCTTTGAGTTTGGGTGGGTGAAATTGTAAAACACTCCAGGCATCCTCAGTGGAGAGGATGCAAAAAGCTGCTGCTCTGTGCTGGGGTTCTCCCACAAACGACAGCACAATTAGTAAGAAACCAAGCCAAGGGCAACACATGACATCTCACCAACTCAGAGAGAGCCAGTCCTCAAATCTTACAGTGAAAGTGCCCAACTGAGCCTTGCTGTGGCCAGTGCCAGCCTGGGCTCCCAGCAGTAACAGCCTGCTTGCCTTGCATCTGGGCCACAGTGGATTTTTGGAAATGCTGTTTGACCCTTCTCACGTCTCGTACCCACCCTCCATTTGCTGAACCATGCTGAGCTGGTTGCCAGTCTTTCCAAAGCTTTACCTCTAGGCCACTGGAAGATGCTCTCTTTTAATCTGAGTCTAGAGGGAACCAAAGAGAGGTAGGTGTACAAACACCCCTGGGCAGCCTCTTTCCACATGTTTTCTCCATCTCACCAGAACAATGGCTGAGCACTTGCTCTATAAAACACATCAGTTCAGCACGCTCTTTCACAGAATCAAAGAATGGTTGGAGTTGGAAGGAACCTTAAAGCTCATCCAGTCCCAACACCCTGCCATGGGCAGGGACATCTCCCACCAGACCAGGTTCCTCAAAGCCCCATCCAGCCTGGCCCTGAATACTTCCAGGGATTTCATTCACATAAAATCACAGAAAGGCTCTGGGTACGTTGCAAGGTTGCAGCTTGTAAGCCTAAGTGAATCCCCACAAAAAAAAAAATCTGTTTTATTATATGCAACTCCTCCCTCTCTGACATCATCTAGTCATTAATCAGGATGATCCTTGACACTTTCCGTATTTGAGCATCTTGCAGTAAACAGTCTTATCACTCTTTTACTGTTGTGACCTGACTCAGACAAGGTCAAAGTGGACCTGTGGGGCCGAGGGCACAGGAGCTGCCACCTTCCCCACCTAGGGACCAGTCCCACTTTGCTGAGAAGTGATAGAGCTGATCAAAGGTTTGAGCCACAGCCCTGAAGTCCATGGGAGGGCTCCTCAGCATCCACAAATCACTTTATAGTACTCTATCACATATGTGATAAGTCCTGTACTTTGCCACCTCTGCATGCAATGCTTCAAGGTGCTGAGAAACAGGAGAACAGATGTAGGAGCAGATCCCCAACCAGCATAGCACCAGCTGAGGTCTGGACTGGAGCTATGACCATTTTTTACACCAGCTGTCCTGGTATTGTCCAGATTAAATAGAAAGAACAGCCAACGTGCAACTGCACATGCTTCAGTGGAGATAATACTGAGATTCCTCAAAGAGGACTGAAAATCTCTGCATCATGTTCCCTGTTTATTAAATGTCTTTGTTGCAGACATTCAAGAAAATCAAAGTCCTGCACGTTGTCTTGGAGGTTTACATAGAAGAAAGCTGGAATGACATTTAGTAATAGATCCATGTCACTTCAGGACTGATCTTGCCAAAACACATTGGAATTTTGCTAAATGGGCACTGAACTGAGAAGAGCTGTTCATGAATAAGGTTGCCTGTGAGAGTAAGTTTCAAGGAGCAAGCCTGTTAGCAGATAAGCCACACTATTTTACTTAAAGATGTTCCTTTTCACCTTGAAGTGCAAACTTCCGTATTTGGGTCAAAATTTATTCCAAGTTTCAGGAATTTTTGATGAACAAGCTTCCATTTTGGGTAAACTGTGGAACAAAAAAATAATGTCATACAGTGTTTCTTCTCAATCACTGTAAAATGAACAGACTTTTAAGATCAATTTAATTTGGCAGTTCAAAACATCCTTTCATTTTAGTTAAAATGCTCTGAACTGAACTGGAGTAGTCCAGAACAGACTAATGCTGGTCTTTCAGGATTTAGAAATAAAAATTTGAGGTGAACAAGCAAGATAGCTGCCTTTGGCTTCTAGACCCTTTCTTCACCCTCATGTTGAGGGAATTGCTGATGGATGGAGAACCCATCCTGTACAGCTCTGCTGCTGTGGTGCACTCTGCAGCCTGTGAATCTTTGGCAGATCTGCCTGGTTAGCACAACCACAATCCAACTGCCATGGATCTGCTACAGCGCTCCACTGGTGGCACAGGACCTAACTGAATGCCCAAGAAGCTGTGCCCCTACAGTAGCAGTTAGCATTACTCTCGCTATCCTGATGTAGCAGAGTTTTCTCAGCTCCAAAATGCTGTTATTTACTGTAATCCAGATGACGGCAAATGTTCCTGGTACCCCTACTGTTTAAATTCAAAGGGAGATCTCCAGATTCTCCCTCCCTCCGTCCTTGCTTTCATGTCTAAAGGTCCCTACTGCCTTTGGTTTAACTTGAGATTTGTCGGGGCAAGAACAGGACTTTCACAGCATCTGCCATTCAGCATGATGGCAGGCGAGGAATGGCCTCCAGCTGCCAGTAAATCAACTGGCGTTACATCAGGGTCGACGTTGCTTGAAATTCTTGCATCAGTGCTCAAGAGCCAGAGAGGAGAGAAAGAAAAAGCAAGAAAGGAGTTGGGGAAAGAGGAGAAAAGCTGTGCTGCTGATCTGAATGAGAACGGGTCGCTTCCCGACCCCTCATTGTCAGGACTGAGCTAGAGATAGGGTCTGGAGCCATCCAGGAAAATAAACATCCCTTGAATTTTTAAACTATTCCACATCAGAACTTGCACACAAAATGTGGACAGCTGCAACAGTTTATTTTTATTATTATTATTATTTTTAAAGTACACTTGTACTATAAGACAGTGAGCATCACCTTTGACATCAGGAAAATAAAATATCAGCATAGAGACGCTACAAGCATCTAAAGTTTGGGGACCAAAGTCAGCATATTTTCTAGTGTTTCCAAGAATTCTTTAAGCTGGATTTCCCTGGGTTGCAAGCAATGCTTCCAGCGACAGAAAAGATTGCTTCAAAACAGCTTGGGAAGTTCTGTCCCTGAAACAGCTAATCATTGGCAGAGAACGGAGAAAGGATCCAATGCTGCAAAATGGGTCCCAGGGTATCTGTAACCCCTGGAAAGGTCACTTGGATGTTAAGGTCCTAAAATGGGATTGAAGAGTGACCAAGGTCTCCAAAACTGGAATGTGAGACTTATAAGAGAGGGCTCAACTGAAATGTTTGTATGCAATACTCTGTGCTGGGCTGAAGTGTCTCCGGACACGTGCCTTATGGAATACTGACTCAATTATACAGCAGTTATTAAAATAACAAGTTTCAGGATCATTAAGTCCTCAGTTGGAGCCCTCATTTTGCTAGGTACTTCATAAAAATAGGACTAAACACCTACAGCCCAAATTGCTTGGTGTACTCACCGTGCTGGCTGTTTCTCTAGGATGATCCTGTGCCCCAGAGAATTGAAGTTTTACTCCATTTTATTGGAGAAAAAGGCTCAAATCTCCCAGATGAGGATTGATGCTGGCCATCACGCTGAATTTTGGTCCTGGTTTTGAATGGCAGTGCCCATTGGTAACGGAATGATTTTGTCTTAGCACCGCAGGATACTTCCTTCTGCTCTTCATCAGTTTGGTGCCCGTGTTTGGTCTCATATCAATAGGCTCTTTTGGGGCGAAATGGAGAAAGTAAGTTATTTTTCACTCCGAGCAGTGAGTGAAGGGCACTGGAAGCCAAGCAGCCCCACCACAAGCAGAAGGCTCCCTTTAGGAGCTGTTTTCAGTTGCACACATTCAAATCCACTGCACTTTATTAATGACTGGAGAAAGAAATGGCCAAATCCACATAAATAAATAAACTGAACTGCTGCCATAATGCACACTAATTTGGGGAGCTTCTGTGTTGTTGTCTCTCTGTATACAGTCACTGGAGTGAAAGGGAGATATTTTAAGTCAAAAACTGAGTATCCACGGCAGGCAATTTCAACACAGGAAAGAGCAAAGCTCTCTGCTAAGGGGCTGGGGGAGAAACAACCATTCTTTGAAAAAATGAATATTTGAAAACACCAACTGCTGCAGCTACTGCGGGCGTATTTACCAGTGCTTTGCACAGGGCTGGAATCGATCTGTAGGGATAGTTTTGTTGAAAGGAAACAAAAACAAATGGGGCGTCTGCTTCTGGGATCACTCTGCACAAACCAAACAACTGGTTGTGTCCTCTCCTCAGCCATGGGCTGCAGGAGATGCCGTGGAACTCAGACCCAGACCCAAGAGCCCATGTCTGCAAGAAGAGAAAGGTCTCTTTGGGACGAGGCTTAGGAGAAAATGTGTGGCGTTTTGTTGTGATTCCCGGTGCAGGAATTAAAAGGATTAAAATTGTGGAGAACTGTGGTTTATTCAGCAAAAAGCCACAGGGGGAATGTGAGTTTTGGGGGACTGATTGTAGAGAGCATTCTGAAGCAAGTTGAGAAATAAACTTTCTAAATTGACTTTGCTTTCCTAGGAACCTGTCATTTGTGACTTCAAGGGCCCAATTACACTTTCGCCTCATCACTGTTCCCATCCAATATATGGGGAAATTACACAGAGAAGTGCAATGTCTTGGGGGGAAGACTTCATCCTTCTGCAAGCTTCCATCTGCCTTAGTGGATGCAGAACACGAGCAGCCTAGAAGTGGTTTTACTGACATATCTGTTCCAGCCCAGGCTTGCTTTGCTCATTTAAGCGGTCCCAGTTGGGAGGTGGAACGGTCAGAAAACAGACCTGTAATTCCCAGTTTCTTGCATTAATATTCTGGCACCAAGGTAACCATTCCTGTGAGGTTAATGGCTGGTGTAAGGGATCTACAGGGTTGCCCTGATGTAACTGTGCTCCTTCTGTGGCTTTCAGGGCAGAGCAACAGGAAAAAAAAAAAGAAAAAAAGAAAAAAGAATTCAAAATCACACTTCTAAAAGCTCATCAGCAAAGAGCTCCAGCCTGACCCCAGGATCTGAACCCTGAATTAAGCCTGTGGGAGGGAAACTGTAAGATTACACTTTAAGATTGCTGTGGCAAGCCCTGGCCATGCAACTGAGCTGAGCTGTGCTTTGGCCCCGCTCTCAGTGAGGATGTAGCTTTGAGTAATTTTGGCATCCCAAGGCCTCCACTAATTCCCACTTGTGTTTGCTTGTATTTTTACTGGCTGTCTTTTCCACTTCTGCCTCTCCGATTACTAGGGCTGGTGACAAGGAAATATGGGAATAGCCACCCAATCAAATTACAAAACATTAAAAAGGTCAAGCACATACAGGTTGCTTTCGCACCATGAGCGGGAATCAGATTTCCTGGTACCTCAGTAAAAGTGACAGAGGGTGTTAACCAGATAAGCAAATGGGAGCTTGTAAGTCTAAAAGCAGGAGTAATTTGCCAGTGGATCTTTTTTCAAGTGACCGTGTATGATGGTTAGATTTCCTTGAAATTTCTGCCTTGTAGGTGAAAACAGCCTGGCTGTATTTTTGTGCCTTCCTCTGACCAGTGTGGTCCTAGCACCACATACATGATCGTTTCTGCAGATCTACTCATGCTGAAGGAAGGCAGAAAAGAAGCAATAAATAAAAGGAGCAATTTCCCTGGGAAAATATTGCTTGTATATGCCTTCTGCTGGCAGGGAAAGGAGAAGGGACAGCTGAAGCCCTGACAGATGCCACCCTGATGGTCTCTTCCATGCACTAATTGTATCTCCAGCAGCCTGTGGACATCACATCCACATAGTTTTGTACATAGACTCCCTTTTTGGGGAAAGGGGTGGTAAGAAGTTGTTTTAGGTATTGTAACCACCAGAAATATCTAGCGAAATCTTCAGAGGAATATGTCCTAGGTAGACAGGTCTTCTCCTCTTGAAGCACTAACTAAACATTTTGACAGTGATTTGCAGAGACAGAGTTCAAGTTTAGAGATTGAGGTTGACATTTTAACTGTGTAGCCAGCCTGAGAAATCTCAGCTACCAGGCAGGACCAACTTTGTCTTTGCTTGACCAGATGGGTGGCAAGTACCACACTGTAGGGAACATTCTGCTCTGCTTTTCTTGGTGGTCTGTTTTAGATTTGTAGTGACCAGAGCTGTAAGCTATTTCTCAAAGGTCTTGCTTCCACTTCACACCCACTTCAGGATCAGTGGTTCATTCTGGATGCAATGGTCAGGATTTTGAAGACTGTTACGTTGCACAGGAGCAACCTTCATTTTTGGAGATAGCAGCTCTACGAATAATGAGCAAATAAACCCCTGTCACCTTGACAGGCTAACATTTCCATCTCCCTCCTCATTAATTATTTATTTATGGTTCCTGAAACCTATTTCCCAAATTCTCCACCCTCTCCTTCCTCCCCCTACTTTGTCTTAATGAATTGAGGATTGAATTCTGGAGCACACGTGTGAGTCAGAGATGATAAAGCACCCGGTCTTTTGGCAAGTCCTGTAAATGCTACGATGGCTTCCAAAGAGTTAATTCATTACGGTCCATTGTCCAGTCGACTTTGTAGCTAGCAGCAGATTGGAGCCGACTTGAAATGCTGAAGTAGGAATGAAAAATGAGCAGAGCCTTGGTGTGCATTAAATATTTAATATTCTCTCAGTGGGAGGTGTCAGGAAAAGGACCATATAATAAATACTACGAGAGACAATTCCATCACTGAACTCGTCTGTTAATGACCTCATTTGCTTTGACAGAAACATTACAGATGCAGCCTCTTCGCTTCTGTGGCCCTATTAAACAGCTACATTCCAGTTGGGGAGCAAATTCCTGCTTCTGCAACGCGGGGGAGTGGGTTGGAGCTATGACTGTCTCCTTCTCCCTTTCTCTGTCTCCCCTGCTCTCCAGATCTGGGGCATTTAGAAATAATTCTATGTGGCACGAAAGGTATTTGTAGTAGCTGTTTGATTCTGGCAGGGAAAATGACAATTTTATCAAAACTGTCTGGAATACATGAATTCCAGAAAATTTTCCCTTTCCTTAGAGGACGTAAGTTTCTCCCACCTCCTGCTTTAGCATCACCTGTAAACTGTGGGAGCATGAAAACCATTCACATGGACACGGTGGTGATCACCTCTAATTTAATTCCCTGAAGACCTCTTGTGCCAAGGAACAAGATCCTTGGGAGGATCTACTCAGATACCTCCTGATGAGTGCTTCCTACCTGGGACATTGAATCCTTGAATTTATGTTTTAAGGGTTCTCTAAAGTATTCCTGCTCTGGTGGCTAGATCCAACTCTACGTTTCACACCTAAATGCATTAATGTCCAGTTTCTGTACAGTTTATCTTTGCCGGGTTTCCCCTTCAACCTAACTAACCCTTTTCTGGCCTGGGCAGATGGACCCTGGGGTGATTGTGTCACCTCTCAGTCTCTTTTTTTGCCTGGTTAAGGAAACCAACATCTTCATGTTTGTCTAGAAAAGTTCTTGATGGCCCTCAGCATCCCAGTAAATTTCTCTTCTTGTGTCCCAGCTTCAGTTGCCCTTCTTGAATAGCAGTGACTGATGAGGTTTGAAATGGTTAGTAAAATGGCATTAATTCCTGGTTATCATGAATGGCAATTCCTCTGTCAAACTGTGGGTTACACTGTACAGCCACCTTGAAAGCCCAGGTCTTGTTCCTCCATAGACAACCGATGGGTTAAGTGTGAAACTTTCACTACTAGTACTCCTGAAATCCATGGCTTTGATTTTTCACATTTTAACTAATTTCCTCTCCTCCTTATTGCAGCATAAAGTCATGCTGAATTTCTGTGATCTTCTCATTTAGCTCCAATATTAATATACTTTTTCTTCCAAATTTTCTTCTAGGGCCTTGTACATGACCACAAGACTGTCAAGATTCCTGCATTCATCTAGTCTCTTTTTTCCTCTTCTTTTATGCCCGAGTACTACATTTGCTCAGAGAACTACAGTTCTCTGTAGTTTTTGTAGGACATTATAGGTAGTGGTCTGTCTGTGCCCTCAAGACAACACCTAATCAAAAGTGTGTATTGAAAAAATAAAGGGCAAAAATAGCTGTTTGTCCTCTCTTCAGGTGAAGCACATACTTCTTGGCTCAGACTCTCTGCTTTGAACACCTGGGGTTGACAACGCCGTTCCCCTCTGGTTTAAGCTAGCAGCTTCCTGCCCTAGAGTAAAACTTGACTATTAAAAACTATAAAGATGATGATATTATGACAGGGGCCTCGGAGACACTTTTATAGTACTAGGAACCTGAACATCTCAGCTGCTGCGATAGGACTCCAGAGTTGAAGCTCAAATGCCAACCTTGTTGATTAGCACCTGCTTTTTGGGATGGATCATAACCTTGACATCTTCCCCCTTCTCTGCCTGTCCTGCTGCCTGCACATCCCTGCTCGTGCCTGCTGTGACCGGTGGTGGAAGGGGCTGTTTGCCATGCATGGCATGGGGCAAGAGACGGTTCGACAGAGAAAGATGAGGCTCCTTCCAGTGCTGCTGCCTGAACGGACTGTGGGGATGCGATTCGGTAGGGTCCAGGAGAGAATGCTGAAGGCAAACCAGGCTGCAGACTTGAGGAGGAAGAGAGAGGGGGAATAAGAAAAAAAAAAAAAAGCTGAGCAGAAATGGGAAGGGAATGTGCCTCCCGCTCACGTCCCAGCTCCGTGTAGGCTGCCGTCAGATGCCACACATTCTGTGCATTACAACAAGGCAGTTGTTTGTGGCGCTGGATCCGTGCAATGGGGAGATAAGGTTCTGCCTTTGTATCAGAAGCAGCTGCAAAGGGGCGAAAAGGTCTTAGAACAAGAAATTAGTTCATTTGAATTCTCTCTCTCTCTTCTCATTCTTCAAGCCAGACAGCGACAGCGCACTCCCTCCTCTTGTACCGTGCAGGCATTTCTGCATCAGCTTGTGGAACCAGCAGGAGTTTGTATCCCTGCCTCTGGAGGTCGTGCAGAATCCTGGTGTGAATCCTGGTCCCAGGATTTGTCTTGCAGGGCAGTTGGTGGTGTTTGCCCAACAGCCACTTGCTTGGCAGCAGAGAGGTCCTGGCTGTGAAGGTGTGCCACCAGCTGGGGATGGAGATGTTGCTGCCAGGTTGTGGTTGAACAAGCCCGTGGCTACAGTAATAAGACACTAAGAGGCTAAAAAACACTCTCTAAGATGGCACAAGCCATCCGTCCTATGTCTGGTGTGGGGGGAAGGAGAAAATACCCAAACACACACTGTTGGACTGTGTCATGATTCATAGGCAGGAGGGATTCAAATGAGCCCGGGCAGGCAGCCTTGGGCATGACATAGCTGCTGTCTGAGTGCTTGGCTCTGCAACCCTCGTGATGTTCTTTTAATGTAGCTTTTAAAAATGCATAATATAATATACATTGTCTGTCCTGTCTGCCTTTTATAGCTTTAAAAAATGAATCAGGTATATGCTCTGACACAGGGAGCCATTTCACCCTGACGCACAGACACTCCACCACGTTCGAGCACTCTCTGAAACATCCTTCAGGGTTTAGGCTTGCTCTTTAATTGTCACCTGCTCGGTAAAAAAATAACCCTTCTTGCCTTCAAAACTCTGTGCTGATGTTTTTTCAGTCTTTGTTTGAGAGGAGTTTGGCAATTCCCTTGTCATTAGCTGGCAGCAGTTTCTCCAGTGCTCGTTGCTGGCCATCAGCTGGCAACCGGTGTGTAAATGTGAACGGGGCTGCTGGAATGACTCAGAACTGTCCCTGCCCACGTGTGAGGGGCTAGAAGGATGCAACTCCCAGTTCAGATGGAAGGAGAAGGAGGATATGTGGTGGTGGAGGAGATGAAGTAGCCCTCAGAGCCCAGCCTGCAACTCTAGAGAGATGTCCCCTGTTCTCCAGCCTGATCTGCCCGTAAGTTATAACCCTCAGGCTGGTGATGCTGCTGCCGAGGGGCCCTTGGGGGCTCCAGCCCTCCTGGCAATCTCAAGTCTCCCCAGGGCTGATTTAGAGAGGTCACCTGTCACTTGTGTAAAGGTCACCAGAGGTCTGTGCTGTGGACAGTCCCCACGTTCCCGGGATGTCACATAATCATTTTATTTTACATGGCCTCGGTCCTGCCAGGGGAGGGGAGGAGGAGAGAGAAGACTGCGAGGTCAGCAGCATCTTTATGGATGGTGGAGCGAATGTGAGGTGAAAGGGATCGTTGCTTTTGCCTCCCCAATAAACCCCTTTTCTCTGCCTGAACGGAAGCGGCGAGGAGCTGTTCGGCTAATTTATATTAATTCAACTCCATTAATGATGAGATATCATCTCTTCTCTCAGCAGGAGAACCATCAAAAGGATTTAATACTGAGCTGCTCTTTTGACAACCCCACATTACAGCCTGCAGCCACTCCATGGCTGGACTGAACCTTTCCCCAGCTTTTCCTGGGGTCTCATCACCAAGGGCAATCCCGTGCTATGATGATCCTTTTTGTGAGTCCTCACACACACCTCAGCCTTGCTCAGGCGCAGAGGAGCTGGAAAACTCTCTTGCAGGGAAGAAGGGACGTGGTACGTATGGCCAGGCTGGTGATGAGCCAGGGACAATTCAAGTAGTAGGAAGCCACAACCACTGCGTGTTACCCTTTGCTCTCCCAGGTAGCTACAGAGTGGGAAAATGCTAATTTTTGGAGTCAGGGAGGCTGGTGGCCACGGGGGTCTCATGTCCTGCTGCCTGGGCAGCAATGGCAGCAGTGTCCTGTGACACAGAGCAGTCCTGCCAGCTCCTCTTGTCCATAGCGAGTGCATTGCCCTCACAAGGGTTATACCAGAGGGACAAGGGTTTGGATCACCAGCAAGGTTTGGTTCATGGAGTGCTGTGTCAATGCAGCTTGGCTGCCGCGGAGATCCTGAAGGACAGGCATTTTGGTGCCAGGTTGGTGCAAATCAGGTTGATGTGCTGTGGGAGGGACTGGGCTTCCTGACGGGATCAGAGGGTCTCTGCTATTCCGTGGCTGAGAACAGCACTTCGGGTTCACTGCAGAGAAGGGGAAACTGAGGCAGGAGTGGGTTTGGTGCAGCTCTGGAGCAGGACCCAGCCCAGTGGCCTGCTGGAGAGCAAACCCCAAGCCAAAGCAAGGATCAGTGGCCAGTTCTAACCTGTGGATGGGCCAACTGGTGCCACGGGGGTGGCTGTGTCAGGTTGTGGTGGCCAGGGCAGTTTTCTGATGGCCACAGGACCCTGGATCCAGCAGGGCTGCTGGAGGCTGTCTTGTTTCCCCATCCATGTCATGGCAGTAGGAGACAAGAATTTGTGCTAGTCATGTAATTTAATTTCTCTCTTTGCTTCTGGCTGATAGTATTAAACTCCTGGCCTCTGAAACACACATACAAATCTTACCACCCCCCTCCCTTTTTTTTTTTTTTTAAAGATTTTTGTATTAACATATTTCCTTTTGAAACTGTGTGAGGCTTTTCTCAAAACTAATGGATTTTTTTTCTCCCCTTGTCTGGGCCAAATGTATTCAAATCTTAACTCAGTTAAGTCAGAAGATTCCTATCGTCTCAGCAGGGAATCCCACCCTTTATTCCACAAATCAGCATCCTTTTTATTTGACTTTCTGATCTCCAAAGGAAAAGGGATGCATTTTTTTAGAGGTTTTTTTTTTTTTTTTAGTTTAACTCTGACGTTGATGTTGCAACGCTCTTTGATTGCCAAGAACACAAGGACTGACTTCAGGAGCAACTGAAACTTCATCAGGAACGAAAATATAAAAAGAAGGGATATGGAGTCGGGAATGGTAGAAAGTGATACTGTTGAAACAACCCTTTGAAATTTCCCAAATGATGTTTGATCTGTGAGTCCCTGAAAGCTGCTGCAGTACCTTCAGTATCAAAACAATCTTTTGAGGTGTAGGGGGCTGGGAGGTGAGGTATTTTAATGTTTTTTTTTTGCGGTACTCAGAAGAAATAAGTTTAATTTTAACCTGTAGTGATTCCACATGGATTTTTTTTAATGCCTGTTTATCTGGGATTTAGTAGCATTGTTTAATCACACTATTTCCCCTTTTCAATTGCTTGAATATTCCTTTATTTCAAAGGAACAGCTAAAGAGACACAAGGGACTGAACGCTGAGGAATAGATTACTCCTGAAACATGTTTTAGTCCTCCCTTATCCACCCCCAAAATACCAAGGCACTGGAAATGAAAACATGAAATAGAAACTCTTAGATGGAAAGGAAGGAAGGGCCCAGCCTTTCCCTGGAGGAAAACCAGTGCAGCAGCATCGAGCTGCAGCAGGATGCTGGTGTGCCCTGAGGCAGCTCTGGTCCCAGAGATGTTCTCCAAGCCCTTGGAGTGTCCACCAGAGCCCAAACTGGGCTGGAGCCCTCAGCCATGGCTGTGTGGAAACGAAGATGAACTGGTGAAAATCCCTAAGGAGAAACAGATCTTGAGGGAATGACATGGGGCATGTCCAGGCTGTGGCCAAAAGAAACCTTGGGGGCGAAGTGGCTGCTTTAGCCAGTGGGACAAACCCTGGAGATGTTTATCTTGCAGTTTTTTTCTCTGCGGCAGGCCTAGCGATGGGTTGGAGCGGTCAGAAATAATATAAAATAACTCGTTGTTGTCAACCCTGCCCATAGCAAGAGTATAGTAGGTTTTATTTTTTTCAGATCCATCCTGGTCACCAGGCCGTGTATCTGCCTCATGGCCTTGCCTGGTTTTATAATTTCCTCACATTAATTTTGGGCATGTACTCAGGAGCTGCTCTGGGAAGTATCTGTGTGACTAGGTCAAGCTGAGGGAAAACCAAACATTTTTCTGATGCCGTAAAAAAAGCTGCTGCCTAAAGTGAGCCCAAAAGCAGGGTGCTGGATGCAATTAGCACTGTGCTATTTCAGAAAGCAACAATTTGAACAGGTCACCTCCTTTGCAGATTGCTGGGGAGGGGGGACAGGAGGGGAAACACGCTGCATTTACACTGTTCATGCCAGCTCCTTTATCCTCGTAGGAAAACATCACATAAAAGACCTTGGGGATTAGATGGCGGGGAGCATGCCCGCTTCTCCTGCAGTTAATATCGTATGCAAATGAAATTTTTCCACTGAAAGTCTGCTAAAAAAAGGGGAATGCTGACACTTACCACCGTCTCTGCTGAGCTAAAAGGTTTTTTGCAGATGGCATTTTTCAGGCGGTGCTGGTGTGCTTTACGTTTATTGAGCCCTGGCAAAATGTCTGTAAATCAGCACTGCACAGGGTCCAGCCTACACCCCGTTTGCAGGAACCAGCAAGTCACAAGGATTAAGATAATGGTAGAAAACCTCTCTGACTGACAGCATCAGTCATATGGATGCAGGCTCCACTCTCCCTGCAGCTCCCGCTCAGCCCAATGGTTTTCCTCCCTTTTTGGTGTCTTCAAAACTCTCCGGCTGCTGCTCTGAGCTGTTTCAGGGCTGCTGTGCTCCACAGCAGAGATGGTGGGAGCTGGACAGCAAATGCAAAGTCCCATGCACAGAACAGAGATCAGAACGGCCACGGCATCCCTGAAAACCTCATCGCTTCCTCTTAGATACACAACTTTAAGGCTTCCCACCTGTGGGATGCTCAAAAAATTTGGAGAAGCCCTTGAGGACCCGGACTCCCTGCCTGCAGCTCACAGTGTTTGCAGCTCCAGAGGGATACTGAACCCCAAGATGAGGAAATCCTCAGTGCAGCTGAAGGCCTTCAACACATGGGTTCATTTCCAGAAGCTGTCAGCTTGCCTAGTGCCTTAACGATGTGCTAAAAGAGCCTGAAGAGGAATGGGCAAAGCTGCTCCCTGTCTGTCTCCTGCGAGCTGTCACCCCCCAACACGGCACACACACTGCAAGCAACTGGTCATGGCACTTGAACAGAATAAAAAAGATTCTTTGAAGCCACCTGCCCATCTCCAGCAGCAGGATCTTTAGCCAGAGCATTTAAAAGTAAAATAAACACGAAAATGGCAATCTGCCTTTCTGAACATGCAGATCGTGACCTCCCTTGGAGCAGAAGGATTTTCCCTGCTCCTGTCATGCACAGTAATAAACTCTCTCAGGTTCCCCTTTCTAAGCTGGGCCTTTACTAATTTTGAATGTTCTAGACAAATCCCTCTAGACAAAATCTCTGTTGTGAGAAGCCCATTGAGAATATGTTAGGGGAGATGAGTAACTCTTCTGAACAGCTATATGCGAGAAGCAGCAAACTATTCAAGAGCCAGTTCTAGCTGTGACCAGATATGCATGGTCTCCACTGATGTTACAAAGTAGGGTGGGAGGTGCTGGGGTCAGCCTGAAGCCACCATGATGTTAGGAAGAAGATTTAATAGCTTAAATCAGTAACAGGGAAGACAAAGATTTAAGCTGGGCATTTCCTAAAGAAGTGCCACAATTAAGAGCCATTGCATAACCCCTTGCAGTGTCAGAATGGGGCATGTTTCTCAATCTGCAGCAGTTGTGAAAGGACTTTCATACATTTATGGTAACCCCAGGGCGCTCTAACAGGGCCAGTGCAGTGGGTGGGAATCAGCACTGTTGGAGCTTTGAACAGAGATCCCTTTGTTAAAGATCTGCAAGTCAGTGCTATGACAAGCTTAGTTATAGCTACTCTGTTTTCGCCCGTGGTGGCCACTGGAATTGTCTGTAATGTCAATAAAAGAGGCCAGGATATGATATCTTTTAGTTTATATCCATCCATTTCTCTCCTAACAGCAATTCACTCCAGAAGCCCAGGTTCTTCTTCTCTTCCAAAACCCGGGGCAATAGTATCAGAGAAAGAGAGATTATGATAAAGAAATAAATAAAGGAGTCTAATTTATGAAGCAACCCTTTCAAAGCGTTAAACCATTCATAGCTTTATGACTACATATTAATCTGCTCTCATTTATTGCTTTGTAAGGCTATTTTGACAAAAGTTCATTATCAAGACTGCTAAATGCTTTTAAAGCATTGATTGGGGGAATTATTACATCACGGTGATAGACACAGTGTGTTAAGATGGATTGTAAGGCTCGGACCATCTGAAATTTCCCCCCTTTTAATTGGATCGATCCCCAGAATAAACGCAGTTTAATTGAATTTTGAGGAAAATTGAGCAGTTGTTTTCAAGTCTCTGTCAATACGCATTATTTCAATTACATGATGATAAGCATAGAGAGAGTTTGCAAACAGCCTGGACGGAGGCTGCACACCAGAGGCTCTCTGCACACGTTTGGCTTTTACTTTCTTTTGCCAGAACCAGCTACATTTCCCAAAATGCGCATCAGCAAGGGCAAGGACCCTGCTCCTGCAATCCAGCTGTCAGAGGAAATTACCCCTTGTCTCTCCATTTTCCCAGCTGTCCTCGTCTCCTGCCTGACACTCCTTCCTCAGGGTTCCCATAGGCTCTTCGTTAGAAACCCAGACACTTTTTGATACTAAACCCAGGCTTTTTATTCCAAGGCCTCAAAATGACTTGGAAACATTGACCAAGATGTCAAGCTTTGTTGCAGTGAAGTCAAGAAGCAACTGCCCCTTGGTGTCTATCCTGCTGCACTCCAAAGCAGGTGGACCCTTCGCTTCCAGTCTCTGCAGCTTCAGTGCAAATTCTGGCATCTCCATGGAAAGTGCTGGTGAAGTTGTGCTAAGCGAGCACCAGGATCATGTTCTCTTTTGAGGACAGTAACCACTATTCAGGGAGTGGAATAGAAAGCTGGAGGTGATGGTCTCCTGAACAAGAGCTCAGCTGCCAAGTTTCATTACCCCTTCCACCTAAGGGGTGGTGAAGCTGAGGCATCTTCCTGCCACGTGTTGGATACCCATGCAGTAGAGCATCCCTTTTAAAAGAAAAAATGCCATTAACTGAGACCTGAAGCAAACTTCTGGGCTCCTTGAAATCTTTCCTCAACTCAGAAATATTCCCTCCTCCTGCACAAGCACTGGGTCTGGGTACAAAATCACAGGAACCTTAACCAGAGGAAGAAGAATTTGCCATCACTTGGGAACGAACAGCATTGACATAGTGGTGCTGAATGAAGCGTTCCCCTGGTTCTCCGTGTGTTTCTTTGAACATCCAATTAACAGAAATTCTAACAGTGTTTTCCTCCTCCCTGTTGGTAGAAACCTGGTCATGGTTTGGTATCAACGGCAGCGTCCTGAGATGCTCTCTGGCAGGGTGGCCGTCACGCCTTCCTGCTCTGAGGCTGCCTTAGACAGCACATCTGCAGTGGTTTGAGAAGCAACTTAGCCTAGTCATTGTCTTTTGTATTTTCTTTCACTGAATATCCACCCAAAATGTTTAAGATCCTCCTCTAAGGAAGACAATGACACATAAAACCTCTCCATAGTCATAAAAGCCCCTTTTACCCCCTTCTCTTGCAGTCCCAACTCACTGGATCTTGTATGAATTATGGTGAGTCCCACCAGAGGAGCACAAAGTGCAAGCTCTGTTTGCAGAAAGCTCTTTCTCTTCTTTTTCCCTCCTTTAACATCATCTCTCTGTGTTCACCAGGGAGTCCCTGACCCAGAGCACAGACAGAAGACCTTGACGATCCAAAACACTGTGGGACACTTGCAGCCTCTGGGATGGCTCTGCGTGCCTGTGCTGAGCCTGGCGCACCAGTTACAGCTGCTGTTGGGCTCTTGTTAGCCTGATGGTGCCAGTGGGAAGGCAGGACTTGATAGCAGCATTGCTGGGATGGCCCCACACCTCCAGAGATGGGGATGAGTGGTGGGAGGTGGTTAAAGCTGCATCTCTGATCCCCTGGAGTCCAGGCAGCACCTTCTGAAGCTCAGTGGCTGTGCCCTGCTCCTGCAATGCCCCCTTTCATCCTCTTTTCCTTCACCTGCACCGTTCCCCGCACCCTGGGCAAGGCAGGATGCCCGGCCTCACTCAGGGCAGCAATCAGAGGCAGGCAGAGGGCAGGCCTTGGCTGGCTGAGGGTCAGGAGAGCTCCCTCCAGGGTTCCCTGCTGCAGCCGACAGCCGGAGCGTGAGGGATATAGCCGTTGTTATAGATTGGTTAGTTATTCATTGTAACGGCGTTGATCCTAATGAATTCATTTGGTATTCATTGGCTGTCAGGCACAGTTCTGTAAGTCTTCAGCTCTAATTTAGGACAATTAAAATGAAGTGTTAGCAAGCAATGTTTCCCCTGCATTGCACAATCTATAATATTTTCCTTTCAGGGGAGGGATGCAGACTAACCCGGCTCACGCTGCTGATGTTATCAGGGAGTGAGATCTTACAGCTTGATCCTGCAATGCTTAATGAATTAATACAGCAGATATAATTTTCATGGGTCAGTGTGTTGTGCTGGCCTGCAGATCTGTCTAGATTAAGCCCAGGGAAAGACTAATTGAAAAATACATGTCTTGGTTCGCTTAAAAACAATAAGCAGATATCTACCGGGGAGCAACGTACAAACAAGATGCATAAAAGCAAGCCAGCGATTTGTCATATGCTTCATAGTTCATGTTGTAAATTAGACAATCTTTCATAATCACAGGGTTGGGGGAGGGGGACAGCCCAATCAATTTGTCTGTAAAATTCTAAGTCCTTTTGAAAACACAATTGAAATATAATTCCTCTGTGTTTCCCAGTTAATTATCATTTACAATATTTCTGGCATCAAAGCTTTACTAGCATGGAGGGATCATTTCTTCATCACAATACCACTTTCAGGATTCATTTATCTTGTCTTTTAGACTAATTATCCCCAAATTCACCAGTAGACTGTCACACTTACATGCTCCAATAAATGTAGTTTTAAATCAGCAGCTTACTTTGCTGCGGTGGTACAAGCTTTCCTGAATTGTGTCTAACTAGAGTCATTCATCTGTGATCACAACACTAAAGGGAGAACAACAACATTAAGGTTTGTATGAATGATCATGCTTATTTATATGCAAATACGTCTGACAAATCAATAATGTATGATTTAGCTGTTCACTGTGCATTAGTAGAAGTGCCGCCGGTCCCAGGTGGCGGTCTCAAAAGGATCCACAGCTCTTCCCCCTCCCCATCTCGTCCCGCTTCAAGCAGCGGCTCTGGTCAAGTGGCTGCAAAATCAGCTGCTGCCTTGTCCCCGGCACTGGGGAGGGAGTGATGCCAGTGTGGGGGGACTGGGAAGGGGGAAAGGCAGTGTGGGGGACCTGGAGCACCCTGGGATGGGATGGGATGGAGCCGTGAGCTGGGGGTTGGATGAGGAGAAGCGCTGGGATGGCAGCATCTGACTTGCCACAGGCTGAGGCTGTCACAGGCTTGTTCCCACAGATTTCAAACTGGTGTGAAGCACGGTAACCCTTAAGCTGAGCTAGTCCTGTCCTTCAGTAGTCCAGCTCTCTTCCATCCCACTCCTTGTTCCTGCCCAGAGAGCAGCTGCCCGGACGATCTGCCTCCATTCGCTGCAGAGGGTCTCTCACCCTCCTCCAGCTGCACTTTCTTTATGGTCCAGCCTCTTCTGCAGAGCCCTGCATGGGTCTGCCCCACAGCAAGGGCTCGTCTCTCACCCCAGCCCCATCCCCCCTGCTGTTCATGTCTTTTCCTTTCTACCCTGCCACCCCCTGGGGTTTTCTATACCATCATTCCTCCTGGAGGAGTACTTTTCTTCCCTTCCCGAGGTCTCCAAAACAGGAAGAAAAAGGGCAGGAACATCAGTGGGTGTGTGGCACTGTGTTGTCCGTGTCCTACACTGCTCATGTGCTGCCCGAGCACACCGTGGTGTATCTGCACCCACCTCAGGGACCAGCACTGCCCAGGGCTGCCTTGCACCCCTTATGGGCAAGTTGTCAGGGTCTAACTGAAATAAGTAAATGTTAAATATCCCTGTCTCACACCTGAGTAAATGTGGACCCTGGGCTAGGTGTTAACGGGATGTAAGCACCTGCATTTCTTCTGAGATGTGCTTATGCCAGTGGTGGAGGGGGCTTTCAGCTATGGCCAGAAGCAGATCATGAGCCAAGAAAACAACCCCTGTGCTCAACTGTTGTTATTCTTGTTGTACCCTTCAGGCTGAGAAGTAATCACGTCCTCCTGACCAAGGCAGGCTGAAGTGCCTCTCACATGGTTATTCAGTTGGCCAGAAACATCTGGGTACTGTTGAGTAACGCAAGTAGTTCTCTTTCTCCTTCTGGACCCCGCAAGCCACCTCCAGTAAAGGATGAGAGTGGGAGGGGAAGGTTGTACAGGTTTCTGTGCAAAGGGAATGAGCTGTACACCCTGTGTTTGACAGTCGGTCGGGACTTACGCCCACCTTGTCCCATCCTGGCATCCCCCAATGACCACCTCCGCTTCCCTTCTGCTCTGGGTGAAGATGCCCACACTTGGAGCAGGAGGGTATCAGCAGTCTGTCCGGGAGCTCTTATTTGCCGTGACAGGTGGAAAGAAGAGCAACTTGAACAAATGCTGTGCCGTACACTCTGTCCCAGGGATAAATTGCTCAGTTGTTGCCAGCGTTGGAAGAACTCCTCAGAAAGCTGTGAAAGCAAGCAAGAAATCCCAGCGTACAACAGTGCTGGGGGGACGAGGGGAGGAGTAAGTTTAATGGCCTGCATGAATTGTCAAGCAAACCCTCTGCAGACTTCAGCATCTTCAGTGGCACATTCTCATTCTGACACAGAAGCGACATTTATAGGTCGTAACTCTGAGGAGCAGTTGGTCTCTCTGGCACTATTACACTTAAATGTGAAGGGCTTCATCTGCTGACTATCACAGTGGAAAAGGCAAGTTGAGCAGTTAAAGTAACAGTTCAGGAAGATCCCCCAGGGACGGAGTGAGCAAAAGAGAATAATCAGGCATTTCCACAACTTGCTCTCGTAGTGTATTAGTTTCTGGCGACTAAGCTGCTTTTAGCTTTCCCAGTTTATTTTTAATCGTGTCTATAGAACACACTGCCGGTATTCCCACTGCATTTATAATTATAATTGGCTATCTAACTAAATAGCCTACAGATCTGTGTGCTGGGAAACCTGCTGTGCAGATGTGTTTGTCCGTGTGCACGCACACATAAACCTGCACATCCGCACACCCCTGCCCTCACACATCCAGCCTGAAAAAAAACCTGCTCAGAGATTGAATTAGCTTAGAAATGGAGCATCTGCACAACCAATAATTTCATTACTGGGGAAAGCAGGAAACTGTGTTTCTCAATGAAGCTCAGATTATGAATCCGGTCATTTGCATTGGAATTTTAATAGGTTTCTACAAAAAAGGACTGGCACACATCAGTTCTTCTTTGAATGAGGCATAATGTGAGGGAGATGCTGCGTGCTCTCACACAGACGCTGGACAGAGTGGGAGGCCGTGGTGTGGTGCTGGCAGGCACATCCCTACCAGTCCTGCAAAAAAGCAGGAGAAGAATCAGTGCCCATGCTCTCCTGGGACATTCTCTCTGCGGAGGGAGCAAACTGTTGCTTTAAACAATTTAATATCTGTGCCTTGTCTGCTGGCTGGAACTCTTTGCTATGGGGGGGGACAATAATGACAGCCAGCACACCCAGGCTTGGACCAGTCCCCTGAATATGATGGTGCTGGGCTGAGATCTGAGGTGCTTTTGTGAATGAAGAAGAAGGATTTTATCAGTGGGTCAAGTCTGAATGCTCCAGAAAGAGGATCCATACCCTGAGATCCAGTCCCACATGGATAATGATGTGCAGGCCCCATTTTTAATGGGCAAGAACTAACTCTTATACAAATTGTTTTCCCCTTTTTTCAACCTGGACTGGTTCACATGGGAGCAATTGTCAGCTGTTGCAGTAGTTCTGTGTTTTGGAGGATGATTTTTCTCTGGGGTCTGGATCTCCTTGCAGTCCCAGCAGGCTGAGCAGGCTTTGCTGGTGGCCTCTTGATGAGCAGAAATCCTCTGCCTCTCCCTTCGGAGACATGGAGAGCGAGACTACATCTCCCAGCAGCCCCAGGAAGGAACAGGAGGAGATTTTAAGGGTGGGCTTGATTCTCTTCCCAAACAAATGGCACTTGGAAAGTCAATCTCCGATTGGCAGATTATGCCTTTTGTTTTCATTAGTGCTCAAGAAGTTTGCAAGAGTGGGAAAAGGCATGTGTTTCATCAGTTTTGCCAGAGATCTTGCTGCAGACACATGTGCACACACAGAAATCAGGCAGCTCAGCTCACAGCTGTCTGCTTAGGCTTTTCCTGCAGGGTGCTTGCTTTTCCTGCAGGGTGCTTGCTAATATGAAATATTAAAAGTGCCATGTCCTTTCCTTCACATATTTCTTCATATTCAGTCTGGCCACTCACTTGATATGTAAATAAAGTGTACCACCACTCTATAAAATGCAGATACCCTGCATTATTTAAGCTGCGAGGGCGATGCATCATCCGTTATGTGGCTCATTGGGGGAGCCCTGCTGTGTATTTGGCAATAAAGCCTCAGAGCGCCTCATCAGAAACAGCAGTTGGTCCAGGGGAAGTTCATTTATGCATGAAATATTCACAGACCAACAATGCAAACCTTAAACATCAGTAATTGTTAGATTTCTATTGCCTCTAACTAGTGTCTCTAAATTATTGCAAAAGACCAGCCAATTTGCAAATTACATATATTTGTCATGCTCTTGTACCTTTAGTGAACAGACCATAATGGTGATAGCATTTTTAATGTACACAGTGACTGAGCCTCCTTTGGAGGGTTAGCCAAAGACTAGCTCTTCAATGGAAAGAGCTGGCCAGGTTTCTAGAGGAAGTCCCTGCTATATTAACTGACTCATTGCCTGTGATTTTTTCCCCCAAGTGCTTATCTCCAGCTTTTACTTGAAGGAACTTCATCCAAGATGGTCATCCTACTCTCTGCATGCCTTGGAAAAATTCTGCCTGATCGTGATACCAGTAACAGGTAGGGCTGTGACACGAACAAGCCTGACTCAGACTTTTACATGGGTTCTGCAATTCAGTCCTTGCTGCTTGGAAATGACCGTGACTGTGGGCCTGTAGCTTCCCAATTTTGGAGAAGGACCTCTGGAGAAGGTTCCGTGTTGAAAACAACAAAGCCAACGAATGGCTGGTGTAACCCCCTCTAAGGATGCAGAGTTGTGGCAGGGATGAGCGATACCTGGGGAGACACCACAGCACCAGGGAGGTGTCCCCAGGGTCTGTTTGTACCTCCCTCCTGGTGACTCTGAAAGGAGAAAGACGCTAAACAAATCTACTTGCTTTGTGCTCTGCTGGGCTGGGATTAGCATTTATGCTGATCCAAGAGTTTGTGAAATGCTCTCTGTTTCAAACTGGGGATTTTTCAACTCCCTTTAGCCTTGTACAGCGTGAAGATTGCCCAGTAACTCCAGCTGGATGCTCTTCTCCTGATGTGTGCGTGCTGTGGTGCCTTTCTCCATGCTTTCACTCTTTGAGAAGACCAGCCAGGGCATGGCCAGCCCAAAGGGATGCTCTCTCCTGGCAGCCAAATGCTGCCACAGCAAGTGAGGAATTCATGTAATACCTTCAGATTCATTAATATCCCTCCCTGCAAGACCCAAAATAACAACTGGGAGATCAAAGGGTCAATTAACACTCACAGTGTCTAATCTATCAGCAGATGAATTTCTGAGTTGCTTTATGACCAAGTATTCCCTGTAAGAGGTGTAGAAGGAAAGTGCTCTGTCCCTGTCTTTCCTCTTCCTGGTTAATATTTAAACAGAAATCTTTTAATGTGCTTTTCCATTTAATACAGTAATAAAATACAGCATCACCTTTGACAAATCTCTTCCTTTTCACAGAGGAAAGGGTGTATTTCCCCCGACGGCTGCTTTATCTTCTACCCTGTGTGTCTCTTTGGGAACAGGGGCTCCTCCATCAGGTTGTTAAAACACAACCTCCTTTCCCCAGGAATATTGGTCCTTCAGGGGGAGTCATTAGCTGTTACAGAGGATGGGGGCCAAGAGCGTAATTTCTGGTGGTGAGAGGTGTGCAGTGCTGACTTTCTGCAAGTCTCGTTATCCCAGAAAGGGTTAATGGCTGTGGTGGTATCTTCTCCTCCACCATGGATCTCGGAGTAATCTCCATGTGGTGTTTGACCCCTTCTACATACAAGTCGTTGCCTGCTGACAACTATTGCATGTGGTAAGGAGAGCTTTTTACACCTTTAAATAACCTCGAGTCATCCCAGACACGCGAAGGGCAGTGGGGGGATGAAGCTCTCGACGTGCTTTCGGAGGCAGGGCAGGTCCCCTGCTGCAAAGCTCACTTTGGCTTCGGAGATGTGATCTCTGTGCCAGTTCTGCAAGGGATAGTTCTGAGTTCACCTCGTCCCTATGGCCTCGTCTGTGTGAGGGGACAAAGAGGAGTGTTGTGGGCTCGGAGACGGGCACTTTCTCTATCCCCACCTCTATCTGTGAGCCTGGCTCCATCTCAGGCTCAAACCCTCCGTGCTGGACTTGAGAGAGCAGAGCTGGGGATGTCACCTGTGTGTTGGGTGTCCCTTGGCTTCATCTGCTCCAGGCTGCAATAGTGAGACCTTCACCTCGCACTGAGGTCCTCAGCACCCTCATTTCTCCCCCTCCAGAGATCGGCTGAGGAACATGTGGATTTCAAATGTGGAATTAATTAAAATGCATGTGCTCAACATGCAATTTAAACTATCTCAGTCCCCTACTTGTAAGCTGGGGTAGCAGCATCTCTGTGCCTCCTGGCGGGGGTAAAGATACTCCAGAAACTCCAGAAATTTTGCAGTGCACAGGAATTACAGGAGAAGGAGCTGGGAGTGTGTGAGATGGCTGGCTTCATCTTGGCTCTGTTCATAGGAAGGAATTACACCCTCATCAATCTGAGCAAGGAGGCAGCTCAGGACTAGAACCTGAGCAGCAAAATGGCACCTTTTGGCCACCCAGCAGGAGATGACAATAAAAGCTAATTTGAAAAAAAAAAAAAAAAAGCACTGGAGTTTTCAGTCACTTAACGAAATGAATTTCTTGTACGAGTTCTGAAGCCTAACTCTTTCAAAGGCGATCGCTCCTGACTCCAGGTTTCTCTTTGACTTGTTTTATGATGTTTGCTGAAAGTTCAGAAAATTAAATCTTTTGCAGTTTCAGAAATGCACATGATGGATGTGTTTTGGGATTCAAATCAAGGGAGGGAGAATGCTTCTTTAAATTATTAGTTTGGCTTCTCTCCACCATGCTGCTGCTCTGTTAATTAAACAGCGGACATATGTTAAGGCTGTTTTACAAGCATCTGGAAGGAAAAAATAACATTTTTTATCACTGTCACTGTAATTTCTTAACTGTATGTATATGTGGACAATATGAAAATTAGTTTCACTTAAAAGTTAGAGTGGTTTGCTTTGATTAGAAGACAGGCAGGATGATGAAAGGGAAGTCTGGTAGGTGAAGAAGAACCTGGCCTAGAGAACAGGAGGCAAAATGTGATGCTCGATGAGGCTGGACAATCAGGGTGGAAGTGTAATAGAGTCTATCTCTATTAAAAAAACCCACCATGCTGTGAATTTCTCTTAGCCTTTTCATGGCTCTGCAGGGAATTTGCGAAGAAAACCAAGTGCACTCTGTGGAGCAGATTTTGGATGGTCATCTTGGACTCCATGCTGTAGTCCAGGCTGGTTGTCTTCTCTCATCCTGAAGGTCAAGAATCTTGGAGCATGGATACACCATCGTGGGCTCTTGAGTATCTTGCACTGAAGTACAATCATTTGGGCTCTACTGCTCCCTCTGGCAGTGCGTCTTCCCCTTCTGGAAGACTTTTCTGCTGGAAAACTGAGAATCTCAGGTCTTAGCTGTGAAAAACAACTTGGCCGTGGCTGCACGGGAAACGTGCGTGGCCTCTTTCAACCACGCATGTTCACTTTCAACCAAGACATGGAGTCCAAGAGGAAAAAGGAGAGTGTCAAAATTATGGTCTGAACCCGATAGCTGTTTTCATAAGTTGGAGGCAGCAGAAAGCCCTGCTCTGGCCTGGGACAGGGGAGACTTCTCGGGTTGCACAATGCGCTGTGCTGTGTAAATTAAACAATATGTTCCTAAATTGACAGATTGGACAGACTCCATTTCCAGAATTCCCAGTCCACACTCACTAATTATGGCAATATGTTGTTTATCAGTGAAGAATTGTCCAAATCCAAATTTTCCTGAGTAATGAGGTACACTTAACTCCAGCTGGACGGGATAGACCATACAGCCAAGCATGACAAGGATTTCTGCCTTTTCCCAGGGCTGGGAAAGTCACAGACTCGGGACCAAATTGGGGCCAATTTGCTCCCATAAACAGGCCGTATGAAATTAATGGGGCTATACCTCACAAAGAGGATCTGATCCAATAGCCATTAAAATCAATGGCCCTTTCATGGGTTTCAGAGGCCTTTGGAAGAAGCATGAGGTGAGCAGGATTTGGTCACGAGCCTGCAAGAAAAATGAGCAGAGAGATGTCTCCGTAGAAAATGGAGAATACATGAGACCATTTGGGGTTTCCAGCACCTGATTGACTTACATTAATTCCTTTCTCTTTTTCTTGCAAAAACAAAAAGTGTCTCTTCTAGAAACTTTTATTTTCAGCCAGAGAAAATCCTCCAAAGGCAGAAACCATCGAAAAAGCAGGCTGGGAGCAGAGTGTTGTTCATTTATCCATGCCGTCACTGACCCCATTCCCCTTGAAATCATAAGAAAACCATTAACATATTTCCATGAAGCCTTGTAAAACTGGCAGATCCAGGCCTATGACTGGTGTGTGACTGGCCAGTGTGACCAGCGGTGTGGTTTATCCAAAGCTACCAACGATGTCTCCATCCCTCCATAACCCCTGCTTTCTTTATCAGTTTTCTTACAGCAATAAAAGGGGTGATAATCTATTCACGTACCCTACCAACAAGTCAGCTGGGATTTTTGCTTTAAACCCAGTGCTTGTCAGGGCTCTGAGTGAATTTGCGTTAGCTGACTGGTTAACACGTGCATCTCGGTCCTGTGTGCATGTTGTTAAAATAATGAATGCAGGAGACTGGACTGTCAAACGAATTAATCTTGGGTTCCTGATGATATCACAAACCACCAGGGCTTCACTCTCACAGGTTGCAGTTTCATCAACCCCCCTCGCCTATTGATTTATACCTACAGAATCCATCCTTCTCCCTATCCATTATCCTAAATGTAATGCTAACGTACCAGAGAAAATCTATTTGAGTTCATTTGAATTTTTTTTTTTCAGCTCCTGAATTAATGTTTTCTAAAAGGGTATTTTAATCAGGCGCTTTTTTATTAGAAGAAATATTACAAGAATAAAACACCAGCCCCCAGGGTTCAGCCAGTTATGGCAAAATAGCATATTTGGCTTCTGCTATCCCAGTGTGCTTTTTTTCCCCTTTGCAAAATTAGCAATGTGAATTAGATCCAAGAATTTTAGCCCTATTTGACCAGAGAGAGTTAACTGATGAACACAGTTCATTTATTTGATGAATCAGTGTCATGGGGACTGGTGAGCTTTTTTTCATTCCTTCTAATAATATAAAACTGCAAAACTACAGGTTATTCTATTCGTTTTAATTATTCAGTGATTAGAGAGATGTGCTTTTCTCTGCTTTTATTGACAGGTGCCTTTGCATCTCTGCTTGAGATGAAACATGTTGTTTTTTGCAGGCAGCATGTGGCACCGTTGTCAAAGTAAGTTCACAAAAATCAGCTCAAGATTTGGTTATGAGTTTGCTTGTTCATTGCTCCATATAAACTTTTGAATCCTGTCTGGTCTGCAAGACCACTGCTTCCATTTAAATGACATTTTTTAATCTCCCCCACACAGAAATTTTACCAACCTCTTTTTCTCTCTTTTCATATTGAAAGCTGAGGTTTCTAGACAGTTATTTGTTTCCAGAAATTAGAGCTTAAAGGAAATCACTGTATCTCCATCTCTCACAGTCTGCAGTAGTGTCATGGGACTTAACAACACAGATTCCCCTGAAATGTTTGCAATACATGTAACAAGCCAAAACCTACAAATCTAAAGCTTCAAATTCAGCTTTTCCCAAATGGCAAAGACAAACACTGAGTGCAATCAGTCCCCTTTATAAATAAAAAGAAGCAAGGGGTTTTTTACCTTACTCATCTTTCTAGTGCCCTTGGAATGATAAAGTTTGTCAGCATCACAGTCTATATCTCTATATACATGTGACCTATACATGGTCTGTATGTATATGTGCCTGCGTACACACCTAACACACACATGGACTCTGGGGGTGCCACGTGGCTCACAAAAAAAAAAAAGAAATACATAAAAAATCAGCTTAGAGCAGGGAGACAGCAAGGAGAGGGAAAAATGGGACTTCCTGGGCCTCAGACAAGAGCCCTGTAGCCCTGGCTCCAACCACGTGGCTGCCAAAACCAGCAGGGAGGTTGCCGAGGCTGGCTGAGCACTCCCACCCTTCAGAGGACTCTGTTTAGAAGATTTTTCTCTGGGTCACAGAGGAAATTTGGTGGAAAAGATGTAAATTTAACTATAATTGTCCTCATTCTGTGCTAATCATGCCAACACCAACTCCTCACCTCCGTGAGAGACAATGCAAATGTAATGTGGGGACTTTCAGGACAGGCTGCTCAGGTCCCTCTGCCTGGCTCCATAAAGGATCTCTTCCCAGAGCTTGCCTTCTCCTGATTTTTCTACTTGTGACTGCAGAAGCCACATCCCTTTCCAGCTGTGAGCCACTGGCTGCTGCAATAAGAGGTTCTTTGGAAAAGAAGTAGTAGGGATGCGTTCCTCTCTCCGTATCTGGTCTTAATTCTCTGGAAGCCTCAGCACAGCAATCCTAGAATTAGGGGAAATGGAAAACCAAGAAGGATTAATTGCATTTGACTGTTTCTTGGAAGGCTGTGAGGCAGAAAGGATTGTACCTGCTCAGGCTAAAACTACATATGGATGCAAACCAAAGCCCAACACTAAGCATCCCAGAATTCCAGTTTGGCTCTAGATCTTGCCTTAAGCATTTATTGGTCCTAAGTCCTGCCTGCAGGTGACTGTGAGATGGGAGGCTGGAAGGAGAAAGTAACTGAACAGGAGAAAAAAACAAAACCAAACCTGCTGTGGGGACTAGTTGATGAATTTAAACAATTTAAAGGAAATCTTTGCGGTGATTTTTATTAAAATAGATTTCCATTTTCCTTTAAACTCTTTGTAAAACACAGTCTACATTTCTAGCTACAGCTTGCTTGCAGGAGTTTCTGTTACTGGAGATCAGCCCATCATGAAAAGTCTCTTCTGCTGGGGATAACATGTCACCTGCCTCACTTGTTTTACTTGTTTTGGTCAAAGCTGATGGGGGGGCCATGTCCAGCCTGAGCTAATGTGTGTCGTGTCTTTCACTTCCAAGTGTTGGGTCCCTGCTGCAACTGCGGGCTGGGAAAAATACCGAGCTCACTGGTGAGGTTTGCAGAATACTTTCTCCCTGCATAAGAGTCGTCGCTGTCGCAGTCTTTGCCTTTGTGGGTTAATAAAACCATCTATCACACTTCCCGATGACAGACGTCTAAATGTCCGAATAATACCCAGCACGGAGAGCTATGCCTTCTAACAGCCGGAATCGGGTTTCAGAAGAGATTGAGACGACTCCAGAAGTGAATGGAATGCACAGATGTTAGCAAGCCTGTCCTTCTGATTAAGTTTGCTGCAATGCAGAAGGTATAAATATGTTCGAATGCTCAGAAGGCCATGGGAAATGAGAGACTGCATTTTAGCACCCAGCACTTTTGAGTCCCAGGGTAATCCTGATTTTAAGTACACCTTTTATAGACCAATCTGGCTGAATTGTTGTACAAGTTAAATGAAGCAAAGACTTTGTAGAAGTATTCTGGCAAACAATATAATGTATCGCTTAAAGAGCTATAACCAAGCAAGTGGAAAATGCAGCTCTTGTTGCAATTTAAAGCAGAGTAACCATAGTTCATATTTAGCATTTTATCTTGGAAAATGAAAATAAATACCAGTCAGCAATCAGGCATCGTACCCAAGCGCCCTCTGCTACCCAGAGATCAATGTGTGCTGTTGGGTAACCATCATCCAGGCAGGTTATAACTCTAAGAAGAGTGTCTGTAGATGTTTTCCATATAGCAGCAAGCTGGTGCTGTGCAACCCCAGCTCTTTCTTCCCTGGGTAAAGGGGCTCTTTTGCCTGCACTCCGGTGCTTCATTTATTTGGGACAAAGCTATCACAGTGCTGCTGAGCCTCCTCCAGCCTGGAGGTGACACTGGGGCTTGGGAACAGCTTGAGCTGGCAGGAGCAGGGGTATGTTTCAGGCTCACAACCTGCCACGTGCCCTGGCTGTGAGACTTGCCTGAGGGTTACAGAACGTATGGATTTCACACCTTTCACATCCCGGTGACTTCGCCAAGCTCAACTTTCCACTGGGCTTTCTGCAAGGAGGAGTGACTAGGGAGAAGTCTGTTGTGCTGCACTTTGATGAACAGTGGTACAATTTGTGCTTAATTGGACTGTCAGTCTCTTGGAGCAGATGCCATGAAACACAAGGAGGTTGAAGTCCTGCACTGCCATAGTCTCACAGAGGAATGAAATCAGTCCTGAGAAACTTTTTCTCTAGCAAAGACATCCCAGCAGAGGATAAATCACAGATAAGGGAACCACTCTTCGATATCTGTGATTTCTCCATCCATTCCAGGGCTGCACCAACTCATCCTAATCGCTCACTTCCTGGAGTCTCCAAAAATTCCCAGGGGGGTTGCTTCCAGCTGCTGGGTGTCTCTCAGCGGCCGGCTCTTGGGCCGGGAAAACTGACACTCCGAAGACATATCGTGCTGAACACCACAGCGTCGCCCTCCGTGCAGACACCCTGCACGGCCCGAGCCAAGGCTTTGGGAAGTGCTGCTTCTGAATGACTCTTAGCAGGGGAAGTATCGCATTGATTATTCGTGGATCTATAGTGAATTACATTATTTTATTCAAAATTACACCAGTAAGGCATAACGCTTATGGGACTGGAAATGTCTTCCGAGTGACTGTTCCGGATATTGGAAGCACTCACTGCCCCGGGTAGCTCAGGGTCTCTGCCAGGCTGGTAAATCTCAAATCCCTAATTCATTCAGGACTGGAAAATGCTTCAGTCTTGAATGGAGCATCGGGGGAGATTTCTACACCTGGGATTTATAGCTTGATCTCAGCAGAATAAAAGGAATAACTGAATTTTCATATGAAATGAGCTCAGGAATAGTTCCCCAGAACGAAACTGTTTGGATAAAAATTATTCTTTTGAGTACTTGGCTTTGTTTGCTTTAAAAATCTCGATTGGCAATAGCTGTCATCCCTTCTTCCTCTGAGTTCATGGAGAGATATTACCCTGAACTTTGCTTCCCTCTCGTTTCCTTCCCCTTTCTTGCAAGCCCTCTCCACTCCAGACCTGCCAGACATGTGTCAGTCAGCATTGGGCAGAGTCTGGATTCACACTGGATTCACACTGGACTCAGACATGGGGCGGGTGAGCACATGTGTGTGCACACGTGTGTGTACCCATGTCCATAAAGCACAGGGAGCTGCCACACGGCCGCGTCCTGCAGACCTTANTGCTTCAGTCTTGAATGGAGCATCGGGGGAGATTTCTACACCTGGGATTTATAGCTTGATCTCAGCAGAATAAAAGGAATAACTGAATTTTCATATGAAATGAGCTCAGGAATAGTTCCCCAGAACTAAACTGTTTGGATAAAAATTATTTTTTTGAGTACTTGGCTTTGCTTTAAAAATCTCGATTGGCAATAGCTGTCATCCCTTCTTCCTCTGAGTTCATGGAGAGATATTACCCTGAACTTTGCTTCCCTCTCGTTTCCTTCCCCTTTCTTGCAAGCCCTCTCCACTCCAGACCTGCCAGACATGAGTCAGTCAGCATTGGGCAGAGTCTGGATTCACACTGGACTCAGACATGGGGCGGGTGAGCACATGTGTGTGCACACGTGTGTGTACCCGTGTCCATAAAGCACAGGGAGCTGCCACACGGCCGCGTCCTGCAGACCTTAGCGCAGGGCAAAGCGCCGTCCTTCCCACGCAGTGAACAGAAACAGCCTCCGGCACACACAGGGTTAAGAGCTGTAAATCTAAAGTACTCATCTGCAATCTCAATTTGCTCAGAGTCCAGCAGCTGCATTAGTTGAGATAATTCTGTCAGTGAGTGCTGTTTGTACCCAGAACATGCCTGCTAAATTTGTTAAAGAATACCCCAGACTAACGCATCATTACACTCACAAAGTCATCTATCTTTTACTTCAGATTAATTCTTTTTTTTCCCTCTCTCCTCACCTCCTCCATAAATCCTGGTGCACTTAATTAATTTCAGTTCCAGTGTAAGGTCCATAATACAGAATTGTTCAAGCAAACACAAAATTAATTATTCTATTTACGGCCTTCTCATTGAAAGGAGCATTTCATCTTTCATAATTACATTTTGGAACGTCCAATTATGAATTCAGACTTCTGCTGCTTTGCATACCGTGATTGTACGCAAGTGTCTCCATGCCAATGAGAACCAAGATTTGGGTCTTGCATTTCCTTCCAATTAGACTAAATTCAAGTACAGCTCTAGCCTGAAAAACCTTTTCAAGAGGTGACAGAGGGAGAGGGCGGGAGATGGGGGGTGCCTAAAGAATCAGGTTAAAAAAAAGAAAAAAGCCTATGTGAACGCACATTAACATTTCTTCTCTGACGAGATAGATGTCTTTATAACGCAGAACAAGGCTTGCTGTAGCTGGTTCAGTAACCCTACCAGCTGCTACAGGCTCAATTCTACAAGCAAAAGGCTTTATCTAGCTCTTTTCAAGATAATGGGAAAATTCCTTGGCTCCGATGCCTTTAAAAAGAGCTTTTGAACTCAGGCACAAGTTGATATACATTATACCCTTGATTTGTGTTAATTATATCAATTTTTAATGCCCCCGATGACACTAGCTGTTTTCCTCAGAGCTGATTTGTAAGTGAAATCTGAAACTGCAAAGGTTTTCTGCCTCCTATCCAGTCCAGGCTGGAGCAACCAGGGCAGGGGGGTTGGAACTGGATGATCTTTAAGGCCCTTTCCAACTCTAACCATTCTATGATTCTATGATTCCTGCAAACCTGGGACAGATTCAATGTTTCATGTGTGTTTGGAGCATTCTGGCCCCTGGCCGTGAAGCAGGGAAAGAACCCCCCAGGCTCAGCAGCTCTGGTTTCTGCCTGACCACAGGCAAAAGTCCTCTTTGTCACTGAGGGCTGTGGTGGGTGCTCGGTTCCCCTTGATGGTGCAATGCCTTTGGAAGTAGGAGGAAGGAAGGTCAATCCATGCCTTCCTCAGGGAGAGGGTTCTCCAAATGCAGGTACAGCAGGGTTTGGTTCAGGTTTGGAGATTAGGAGATCTGTGTCGTGCCCAAAACATTTCTAAGGAAAAGTTTAACCCTGCTGAAGGATCTTGGATGGGAGATAGCCACGAGGTAAGCCTTCTGCGTGTGTTATGGGGTTGTAGGAAATGGTCTGAAGTGGTAGCAGGGGAGGTTTAGATTAGATATTAAGAATAATTACTTCACTGAGAGGGTAGTCAGGCATTGGAATGGCCTGCCCAGAGAGGTGATGGAGTCACTATCCCTGGAGGTATTTAAGAAATGTGTAGATGTGGCACTTCAGGGCATGCTCTAGTAACCGAGATTGTTGGGTTGGCTGATTTGTTTTGTGGGGTTTGGTCTTTTTGTGGTGTTTTGTTTGGTTGGTTGGTTGGTTGGTTTTCTGTTTGTTTGGTTGATGGGTTGGGCTTTTTTTGGTGTGTACCTGGTTGGACTCAATAATCTCAGAGGTCCCTTCCAACCATGAAAATTCTGTGATTATGTAAAAGTCTTGACTTGAGTCCTAACTTGTCAATAGGAAGCATCTGGGAAGAATGACCACAGGGATGGGACCCAGGAGACCTGGGCTTAAGTCACAGATGCTGCGGGTGACCCCGAGCAGGGGATTTCAGGCCTGGCCCGTGGGCTGCAGGTAGGAGCTGTGAGCTGGGCGAGGCTGTTGGAGGCCAGTGGATGGACAAAGGGAGCGCAG
>VXBW01006168.1:1485268-1558253 GCA_013400375.1 Thinocorus orbignyianus | reverse complement strand
GGGTGACCCCGAGCAGGGGATTTCAGGCCTGATCTGTGGGCTGCAGGTAGGAGCTGTGAGCTGGGCGAGGCTGTTGGAGGCCACTGGATGGACAAAGGGAGCGCAGCTGCCTCCCGTCATCCCAGCATAAAATCTTCCTGTGGCAGTCAGCTCAGCTGCCTGGGGACAAGGCTCCAGCTCTTCCTTCCCCAGCACCAGCGAGCTCCATGCCTCCTCCCGGAGCACCCAGAGCTGCCTTTGGCATTCAGGAGAGAGCAGGGACTGAAACTGCATCTGGCTAAAGAGGTCACCCAGGCAACCCAATGCTTTTTACACTCTCCCTCTTTGCATACTTGAGCAAACGCCATGGTCAATATGACCTTTTGAGATAGCTGTTTTAAAAATTCCCGGCTGATACAGGTTAAAACGAGCTGTTATAAGAGCTACAAAGTAGCTCTAGAGTCTGCCTGTCAAGTTTGATCATGCTCTGAAAAGCCGAAATGTGCCCATCTCCTTTGGAAACACAAATAAATTGCTTTAGCCTTATCTAGAGTTTTACAGCGACTGCTATTCTAATAGGATGAAGCGTGCTAATCAACTTTATAGAGCATATTTCCATGGCACACCCGGCTATGTCATGCCTTGTTTACACAATTGGAATTAGGGATTAAGAGGTACACATACTGGGAAGGGGGCCAGAAATACTTTTACAGGCCTGATTTACTGGCCAGCCTGTGCAGGGCTCGGGAACTGTGTGTGCACCGGCTGCAATGGGAATGGGACTGCCCTCAGCGAGGAGGGATTTAGCATCCCCATGCCCCAAAACCAAACACCCATGGTGGGTGGATGGGACACAACTGGATGCTGCTCCTCTGGCATCTCTTCCTCTCCACACACATCTTCAGTTGCTGATCTGAGAGCTGGGTGTTAAACCCCCCTCCCTGGGCATGGTGCCTGCATCCTGGATGAGAAACAGGCTAATAGGAATAACCAGGGGTGATCTGCGTGGGGATGGGGAGCAGACACCCACGGGGAGCTGCCAAGTCCTGCTTGGTTACCGGCACTGACAGAAACACAAACACAGGTGAAGTGGACTCAGACTAGAGGGCAAAGTAGGTTTTTCACAGAATTACACTTTTTATTAGTGAGGGTGATATTCCTTGCTTAACGACTGTGTGGCTCTAGGCACAGGGAGTTCATAACCTGTGATATAATTAATCTGTGATTTGTGGCCAGAGAGCGGGAGGGGTTGGCCATGCTCTTTGCCCACTTGCAGCACTCCCGTTGGAGAGGATCCATCCCGGCCTTGCTGAGTGTGAAACAGGAATGATGCTCCTTCATCATTGTTATCATAAAATCTGACTGTAAAGAAGTCCTCTACGGCCCTTTGGAGTCCTTTACACGTGCAAACCTGGAGTTTTTCTGGGGTCCTACAGGGTGGGATGAGAGGAGAAGCAGGCTGATGGTGGGGACAGGGGGTGATTTACCCTGCGGGGACACACACATGCGCAGGGCTCGGCTCCAGCGACCAAAACCCGGCTAGCTAACCTCAGCCTGAACTCAATCATGTCTTCACTCAAGTTGGGAACAGTAAAGATATTTTTTCCCCCTCCCCAGATGCCGCTGCTAATTTGTTAGCCATGTACAAGTGTTACGTTTGCTGGGGGAAGCCAATTTGTGCAGTTTTGAGCTCGTTCAGTGGTGAAGTCTGCCTTATCTCTTGTGGAAGTGACTTCATGGCTTACATGAAAAGACATAAAGAATCTGTTTTAAAAGCTGTTGGAAGAACAGTGGATTTATAGGCATTATTGCCAGAAGGGGATTATAACGACCCTCTGGTCCAGCCTACCATAAGCAATTCCTGAATCAAAGCCCACATCTTGCAGTTGAGCTGGAGCATGGTTTATTTTATTTTTTTTAAACACATCCAGGCTTGGCAACACCGCTTCTTTCAATAACAAAATATTTTTCTTGCTGTCCTTAGCTGGCAGGAGTTAATTGCTCCCTTTTGTGAGCTGTGAATGGCTTTGTGCTGTTCCACCTGGCATCTCTGCTTTTGTTTGTTAATTAGGTATTAATTGCAGGGGTTGCTGGGGATTTGTAGGTGAAAAGAGCGTGTGTTTGTTGTGCAAAGGGGCAGAAACGAATTGAGTTTGGTAACAACAGACCTCACAACATCACTAATGTGTATTTTCCGAGTGGTGTTATGGCCTGATGTTCAGCGAGCTTCTGAGAGAGGTGAGGAAAAGGTTTTGGTTATTGATTCTCTGAATATTGCAGTTCAGATCATGTACTGCTGATTAATGAAATATAATGTTAAGGAAAGGAGAGAGGCAGAGGGCTGCCTCTTAAGTATCAAAGATGTTGTAAAATATAAAGGGTAATTATGGAAAACGTGTAGATGTTGAAACAGCTCCTCATTTTACTGGTTTAACTGCAAAGCTGGGAAAAAGAACACCAAGATGACCCTCGGAGAAGCTGGCATTGTTATGGGTTGCTAAGGACTGTAGGACAGCTGAGATAGATAATCATCGGTTTTACACCTTTTGAAATCAAATTTACAGAATAAAATGAGGAAAAGAGAAAGAGAAGACAGAAACTCTGAGGAAAAAATGCTGAGAAGGACAAGACACTTTACGGGATATAAATGATTCTTTTAAGGTGTTTTCCCAAAAACTTTTAGGAAATCAAAATACCAAGGTGCAATTATTTCAATCATTTCTGATTTAAGAATATGTAAAAAGAAAAAAAGAAAAAAACCAAACCCTACAGTTTGGTAGATGAGTATGACTGAGCTAATTGCTTGAACTCCAGGCTACAGGGCACTGGCTGGTACCTAGAAACTCCTCAGGGAAAACAGAGAAGTAAAAATGCCCATTTTCTAGCAGCAAGGTCGTAGCCGTGGGGTGTCAGCTACGGCAGGAAGGGCTGGTATGGGGGCTACAGACCCTTGGTCTGATTTTCTCCTCGATAGTTGGGATTTGTCGAGACTATCTGCTGTGGCTATTTTGAGAGAGCCTAAAAATTCAGTTTCCAGAATGGTGAAGAGGCCAAAAGAATGCAGAAAATGAGGCGGGGAAGAGATTTTTGGTGGAGAGTTGAACAACTTCTTGTTTAATAGAGTATTTTAATACCTCTGTGCTACTGTTGACCTGCCAATGAATCAGAAAACCTTGCACTGATTTTTAAAACTATTTTAAGTCTGCTAAATGAATACATAACTGTTGCTAGTGATAAGCCAGCTCATGCAAAGCCATGCCTTATTTCTCCAGCAGTCTTGGTGAACCTCTGCTTTTTCTCTACAAAACTCAGACTCTTTCCAGTTACCTCTTTTGGCAGCCTCACTCTAAGTGCCCTCCCTTGTGCTTGATTGTGCCCTCTTATCAAATTGCAGCATCAGGACAATGTGCTTTTCCTACCCTCAGTGCCTCTATTTACCCTGCTCTCCAAGGTTATCGGGGGAAAATGCAGTAGCCATGACCCATACGAACATCACAAAGTCATCAGGATAAACCAGAAATATGGATTATCTTTAAAAGGAGAAGTATTCTGTAACTTGTGCAGGACTTGCATGGATTTTCCACCCTTTCCCAAGTGCCCCGAAGCATAAATCCTGGGCAATAGGCACGTGAACCTGGAATGTGGAAAACAAAATCAGGGATTGCAGACCTTCAGTTGCTCGCTATCTTAAATTAAAATAATTTTGTGCTTCTTCCACTTTGCATGACTTGGGCCTGGGAGAACATGCCAGTTCTGCTCAGCAGCAACAGCAGCAAAACATCTGGGCAGAGCAGTGCATCCGTGTGCTTTGCTTAATGTATTGCCTTCCCGTCCTCTTTATTTTTCATCTCTGCCTTCAAATGAAGGTTTCACTCTCTTGTGAGTTTGCTTGTCCTGCTCCCTCCCTGCACACCCCCCACTGCTGTGTTTCTTTGATTATGTGCACGACAAGGGGACTTTCCAAGGTTTGTGTGAGCAATGGCCTGTCCCCTGGAACACGTCAGTAGATCAGAGAGAGTGAAAGCTCTAGAAATGGAGATTTATTTTTATATTTTTTTAAACAAAGCCGTGCTTATCCTTCTAGAGCAGTAAATTCAAATTGATGATGTTGCAATGTCAGTAGTGAATCTCGGAGACTCTGCTGCCTTAACCTCATGGAACCGCACGTGAGACAGAAGCGAGGGGTGGCTTAACAGTCAGCTGAGGATGTGCAGAGTGCCCAGGGAGGTGTATTTGCCGAGGTGATGGTGGTGAGGGCTTCTGGATGGGGCTGGAGCCCAGCAAGGAAGTATTCCCAGGGCAATTTTCAAAGTCCTTCACTCTGCCGTATTGTTGAGATGCTTTTAGTTCCTATCAGAAGG
The DNA here is from genome assembly GCA_013400375.1 of Thinocorus orbignyianus. Lineage (NCBI taxonomy): Eukaryota > Metazoa > Chordata > Aves > Ciconiiformes > Thinocoridae > Thinocorus > Thinocorus orbignyianus. Next base: position 1,553,913 of record VXBW01006168.1, on the reverse strand, counting down.
TTATGGCACTGCCCGTTGGGTTCTCATTTACGTAACTGGCTTTCATAGAAAGTTTAATTATCTATAGATGACTGTAGTATCTTGGCTGGGAAGGGTGTTGAATTGGACTGTGACATTTCTGTTGGGTTGGATCCACAGATTATGATTATTATTTTCAGCAGTTTTATTGCATTAGTGATAAACCACAGGCATTCTTCTTAGAAACAACCAGAAACTTTGAACCTTTTAAACACTCGCTGAACTGTGGAGAACTTGTTAAGCTGTATAAAACTCAGTGAGAAAGCAAAGTGCAAAGTACGGCCTGCCTTGCCTTACTCACAAGTCTATACATGTGGCCTCAGAGCGATGTTCCTGGTTTACCAGTGAGCAATGCAGGGTGTTGACCACCTTCTTTGGTCGTGGTGGGACTTTGCTCCTGTTAACCCCAGGAGAAGTCGTCCTCTGGCTCTTTGACAAATGTTTCTTGCTGATGGAGTGTGGTACTTCTTCATTTCTTGACTTACCTCTCCTTTGTTCTCCATTCCTCTAAGGCTGTAAGTTTTTTCCAGTGTGGTGTCCATCCAACCCTTAGTCTTCTGGACAGAGATTTTGATGTCTGTAAGAACTCCAAGAACATTTCTTCCCCTTTTGGCTCTTTCTTGTGCTGGTCCAGATAAGTCTTTTGGTGGGGATAGGATGACAAGGCATCTCTCAAGATGAAAGTGAAAAAGAAAGCTGTGGTTAGATTTATACTGCTAGCAAGAAGGAAACACTTGCTCACTGTTCTCCCTTACTCTTCCTCTTCTTGAGATGATTTTTTAAAATAGGAAGGATCTCAAACTGGCTTCAGGCCAGCTTGGTTTTGAGCCGTTCTGAAGCTCACAGCATCTCAGCATCATTTTCAACACCCGAAAAGGGAGAAGATGCTCCACGGCCTCACGTGAACACATTTTGTGTGACTTGAGTACCGTAACACCATGTAACTTGGGGCATTGTTGAAAGACCAGAGCTGTGAGAGCTGCTGGGTGTGCTGGGCTGCGGATACAGGAATAGGGTAGGAGATAGTGCTAAAATTATCATGGACCATAGTGCATGTGGTGGCTGTGTGGCGTCTGCCTGATGCAAGCACCATGGAGATAATACAGACTGACTCGGTGTCACAGGAGGCAATAAACCGGAATGACAGAGGCCAAAGGAACTTATTGCAGAAATACCAGAAGGTCTCAAATTCTTATAAACATAAGCAAGTCTGTTTTCTCAAGGAAAATAATTATTAAAAAAAAAAATTAAGGGACATTTCATAGAAAATGATGTGTTTATCCCAGGAGATGTTTTGCTCTGATAAACAGAAAGGACACTTGCCACACACATCAACAGGAATGTCCTTGGGAGGAGAAAGTGTTTCACTACCACCAAAAGCCAAGGAAAAGAAGACCTCCATGAACCAACGCTGTTTTTCCTATCTCTTCCCTCCAGCCCTATCCAAATACAGTGTGAAAGTCGTTTGTTTTGGACTGGGGAGGTTTGCTTGGAAACCAATACACTCGTTTTTCTGCAGAGATTTTGCTTGCAAGTTCGCTACTTAAAACCAGATGAATTCAGTGGTTAGTTAGTACCTTGCTTGAAAAGACTAGTTTAAATTCCTGTGTACTATGTACACAGTATAAAATACTGTGTAAGTATTTTGGGCTCAGGTATTGGTTTCAGTATATTTCTGTTTATGTTAGCAATGAATTGATTTTTTTTACTATGCTAGCGTTTTAAGAGACCCAAAGCTCTTCCTTGCTGCCAAAACATGATGGTTACTAAATGATTCTAATATTCTCTCCTTCTATTGCCAGACATGCTTTTAGAATAAACTGGCTACGTGAAAAGTAATTCCTTTATGCTCTTACTTTACACTAGTGCTTCAAGAAGTGGGAGGAGGAGGTGGTAAAGCTTTGGGCTCGCTAGAGAAAGAAAAATTGTTCATTAACACACTCCTGTTCTGAAGGAAGAGTCTTGTCTTACCCAAAAGTGGATTCAGGATTTTAGGATATCAGGAAGCACCTGGCTCCTTGCAGGATCTGCACCCACTCTTGGTACATTTGCTGGGTATCAATGAGGTTTCTTTTTCTGATTCTTGAAAGATACTCTCCACTGTGATCAAGTTAGTGAAAAAGCCCCTGCCGACAGTAGCAAGGAGCTTGGCATCTAAGGGGCAAGTTGGGTCTTTAAGAGCAGCATGGGAAGGAAGGACACACTCCTTGGTCTTGTCTTCAGGACCCTGGGGTGGGATTCTTCTGACCAGGGGTTGGTGGCACGGCTCCATGGTGGCCATCCATAGGGTCCCTTCACAGTAGTCAAGGTCTCAGCAATAAAGGCAGGGAACCTTGAGTGGAGCTAATAGAGTCTTAAAACAAGTGTCAAAAAACCCCACAGCGGGTAGATGTTTTCAGGGTACGGTTTGTTTCTCTCCACTGAGGGACAGGGAGTGGGTCAGGTGTGTGTCTGCAATCTGAGCTTCTGGTGTGAATCTCACTCTGGGGTATAATAATAATCACAGCTTGATCTTGGAAGAGCTGAAGAAATGCTGAGCAGAGCTGGTGGGTGCGGGCATGTGGTTTCAGTTGGTTGGTTGCTGCTGCTCTCTTTCTCCTGTGCAAGCCTCTAATTATAAACCAGGCTTTTCTTTCACCAATAAAACTGAAACCACCATACATGGGAAGTCATAGCGAGTCAGTCTCTACACACATGGAGATTTTTATGTGTAAAAGCAAACTCGTAAAATCGTGTGTGAGAGAGAGAGTAAAGCAATGTCATTCTTGGGTTCAGGAGCTTGGTTTTGAAAAGACAGCAGGCCAGTGTTTTGTCATCACTAAATTCTTCCCATCCAGACACCAGGGAAAAAAAAGTCAGAAGCAAAGATACAGTGTTCACAACTTGTACGCTTCTCCCATTGTGCATTTTTCTCCCCTCTTTCCCAGAGGGCTTGGATTTTCTCAGCTCTGCCACAGGCAGAGCAAGAAGTGCCAAGGAGAGTGAACAGGACTGGGAGTGCAGCAATACATATTCATAATTCCTGGGGCTGGAGGCATTTCAGGGGACACACTAAGAAAGTTTGGCCTGATTTAGGTGGTCAAGAGCAATCTGGCTTAGCTTTTCAAGGTGGATAACGGGGATGTACTTCCCAGCATTGTGTACTGCAGGCTGCTGAGCTGGAGGTGGGAGGGGGCAGCTTACTGCAAGTCATTTCGTATCTGCATGAAAATGGAGTTCAAAACATTCCCTCTAGAGTGGTATCCAATACCAAAATTGGATTTGGGAACTCGGAGTACATGAATATTTGTGCTGTCAATAAGAGTTATCTGTATACAGAACCCTTTCCTTGTCTGCTTTCTCTACCATGCTTCCTTCTTAATTCATTTTCAGTCTTTAATGTACTGTTGTGTAGCATCCTCTCCCATTAGGCCCTGTAATGTGCTCCGATTGCCTTCAGCTTGACTGCACTTAATAGCCAGCGTAAATAGAACTTAGTGTAGCATGCACTAACATCTCTATCCATTGTCCGGAGATTAAATACATGCCACAAATGGTTTACGCATCATCAGCCTCGAGCCCTCGTTTCATAGCTCCCAACCAAAAGAGGATATTAAATTAATTTGCAGGTTGCTTTAGCAAAGCCTAACAAAAAGAGAGGAAAAAAAAAAAATCCTGAGGGTCATTATGCATATAATATCCATCAATCAAAAAAGAGGGGTGGAAAATGATAATAGCAGGTCATTATAAGAGGACAGGTGCACACGTATTTAGCTCTATCTCTAGTTCAGGTCAAAGCTTAATGGTGTTAACTGGGGAGGAATTCGGGCTATGTGAACAGTCTGTATGTGTGAGGAAGAGGCAAAAAGGGCAGCACTGTGTCAGGACAGCACAGCCTCTTCCAGATCTTCCTGCTTAACCCTTTACTCTGTCTGGGCATGAGCTGTTGAGTAACACCGAGCTTGTGAGAGGGGGAGAAAAAGAGAAGAGCAGAGATCTTCATTCCTGCAGTGGCTTGGACCATCCAAAGCACACGAGGAAACAGAATTGGTCCAGGGCAGTGCAAAATTAAATTACAATGATAAGGTTCAGATTAGCAGCACCTGGACATACAAGTTATTACATATTCTATCCCTACTAGCCGGTCTATCCTTTTAGCTTGATGAGTGGGACAGATCCTGGCAATGAGAGAGCTGCAGCCAGACTGACAGGTTCCACACATCTGTAAAGAAAGACTCTCTTGGTGTTAAAGCACCAAGATGAAACTTGCACAACCTTGGTTTGGTTTGTGGCTGTGGCACAAAATGTCACTCAGGTATCCAAAGCATTGGTGTCTCTGTTCCAAATTTGGTAGCAACCCACAGAGGTGAAGGAAAATAATCAGCGAGTCTCACATTGTTTTAGACAGAGACATCGAGTTTTGCAAGGTCTTGTGGATGAATCATAAATCACTGCACCACTTCTGGAGTGATGTGGCTCAGTGCCACATGCCCTTGCTTTCTTGGGAAATATGTTTCTAACTGCTGCATTCTGGGGGCTTCATGAGGAAATGAACCAAAATGCCTCCCCAAGCCAATAGTTACACACCTTGATTGACAAGTGTCATTCTTCTGGGGCTCACGGTAAGTACCATCAATACACTGAGAAATGAGACACTGAGAACTAGAACAATTAAGCAAGGGAATATCCTTTACCACAGGACTTTAAACGCCCAAGGGCTGCAGTCATAGAGATTGTGAGCGTATAGTCTGTGAGCTGAAATTTTAAGTGCTGTTGCACCGTGCCACTTTCCACAGGCTGGAGCTGTGCACCATGCAGTCAAAAAAGGCAAAGCAGGAGTCTGGTCACACTGCCACTTAGTAAGGGTTTAGCAGAAGTCATGAGAAACAAATTCACTAGATAAGATGTATAATAAGGATATATATAATATGGAGCCAATTTCAAGTTGTGTTGAAGAGCTGAAGAATGGCTTGAGTAATTTTTTTGGGGAAAAAACCCAACCCCTAAACAAAAAACCCCAAAACACCCAAGATTCATTTTGGGAACGGGAGGATCTCCTCTGGGAGGTGTTTGTTCTTGCTGAAATGATCCACCCTGACACAGAGGTGCCGTTTCTCTAATGTCTTGCTGAAGTCCGGTTGCCCCATGATCTAGCCTGAAGCTTGCTTTCTGATGCACTGGGCTTTATTCTATCATGTTCCATTCCTTTTCCCAATTTTTTCCTTCTTGCTAGTAAACAGCAGAATCTGCTTGTCTTGAGACTGGGTGCCTGGGGAAAGATAGGGATTTCATCCTGACCAGCTCCAGAGCAGCTTCAGCCAGCTCCTGCTCTGCTTTTGCACCCCAGGCAGATGTTCCATCCACGTGTTCCTGTGGCTGCCATGGGGGATCAAGGGCCAGTGAGGGGAAAGGGAGGAAAGAGCCTGATGGGGCTGGGCTATGTCATGTACTCCAGAACAATGGATGATCACTCTTAATTATGGCAGCCTGAATGAACATTACTCTGCCAGTCCCTTTCCTCACGCTATCTGATCAATACAGCCTTAATTGCTGAAGAAAGGGAGTACCGTACACAATCACAGCACAATGGTTTAATCACTTGGACGCTTAAAGTTAATTTCAGGCAGTTCATTTTTCATTGACGCTCTGGCTCCACCAGAGATGGCTTGTCTTCTTACACACACAGGTGCACATGTACTTGCAGCTAAAGGTGGACTATTAATAGGTTTTAGCAAGATTATCTGAGCACACTGAAAATGTGGGAAATGTTATTATCACGCCAAAGATTAAAAAGGGCTTTTTTGGGGGTGGGGATGTACCAAAAGCATTTATTGATGAATTTATTCAGGGAAGAAATAGAAAGGTCTTCTCCTCTGGACCATCTTCTCTGTTGCCTTTGTGCTGATCTCTCCAGGTACTCTGGGGACCTTTAGGGTTAATGAGCAGATGATATGGCAGGATTGGAAACCTCATGAACACTGGAGTGGGAATTCACCTGTCCTTTCAGTAGAATTGAATCGTCTCTAGCCTCTGGGGCTCTTCAGACTTGTGGGCAGTGTCTCTGCAGGACCCTTTTTGTGATTGGCAGAGGTTGTCCACTTGAAAAGATGGCATCGGGATCCAACATGATCCTGAGCTAAAAATAAGGGCACATCTGGCCCACCATCTGCAGTATTTCTGCTGTTTCAGATGCATGGATTCAGCTTGGAGCACATTTTATAGATGAGGGTCTGCTGCAACAATTTAATCCAGTTTTGAATATTGTCCAATAGGTCCAGCTGGAAACCTCAAGGCTGGGAGCTGGGAAGGGTTGTCCATGGGAGGGAAACCCGGGTTTGCCTTCCTCCTGCAGAAAGCAGAGCATCACCAGAGCACAAACACTGGCTTTTCAAAATCCACTTGTGATGCAGACTGCGGTTTCTGAGTACCACGTTGAGACCCCCAAAATCAGTCCCTCTTCTTTTCTTCTCTCCTCCTTCCCAGCCAGAAATTGAGGCATCAAAATTGTCTGCTGGTTTCCTAAAGCCTTTGAACACTGCTGACTTGTAGCTGCCTGAGAAAACCTAGATCAAGATAACTGTAGATAGAAATGGGTCCTAACACAGAGATACTTGTTCTAGAGGAGACCTCAGCCATCACTTTGGCTCCTGAGTGAGTGTAGCTATCTTCTGCCTTGTTTCATAATGGATCTGTCAGTCACAGTGAGGTGTTGCCCCTTGCTCAGTGCCAATGTTGCATTCATGGGAGCTCTGAGGTTCTCACCCCTGTCTGGGTACTGAGCACTGAGGAACCCAGCCTTACAGAATCCAGGGCACCAGGGAAGTTCTGAGCCATCGTGGTTGCTCAGCTTGTAGGACATGGCAGCATGGGAGCAAATGCCATGCAAGTGAAAGGGCTGAAGAACGACGAAAAATTTTTTTCAAAGCTGCAGATCATCCATGGAGAGACAAAAATACTCGATGAAGCATATCCCTGATGGTGGGACGGGATGAAAAGAAAAGTTGCCTGAAAAATTTATCTCACAGCCATTATAGTCACCTCTAATTCTGTTCTGTATTGGACCATTGACCAGCAAGACAAAGTTTGGAGGCAGATGGATGTTTCTGCTGAATGTTAGATGGTCAGATAAGGATGAATTTCCCAGAGTACAGTGACCTTTCTTTTCTCCCAGAAAATAATTTCCAGGATAAAAATCGTATCCTGTGTTTTTGTTATTATTTTCTGGCTACTGCATATCTGAAGTGCCATACTCAGTTGCTGCTCTCTCTGCATCCTAGAGATGATTTTCCATGAAGAATAGCAGGCGATGTTACAAATTTGATAAGAGCGCCTTTCTCCTTTGATGAGTTCCTGCCCAAAATCTGAGAACAGAAGATGAGGAATTCAGCATGAAGGATACGGACCAAGAGAAAGGACCTGACAGAAGCACAGTCACTCCCTTTGTTGCAATGCTTTAGGCTAACCATTATTCACAGCCCTTTCCTCATATTGCATCTTTCATGATTTGCTTAAGCGATTTTAAATTGCTTTTGTGATTTCATTTAGCGGAGACCACAATAAAAGTGACCCTTGAGTCTATGAAATGAAACAGCCTGCACAAAGGGATTGAAGGCCTCAGCAGCCTGTGTGGGGTGACGGGTTTCTGTGCTGCACGCAGCGGGTTTGCACGGGACAAAGGAAGGAGAAAGGGCTCTCCATAGAACGGTGCAAGCGAGGAACTTGGCCACCAGCTAGTGTCAAATCCGTGCTAGCCAGCTCTTCGCCTGTGCAAATGAAGGGAAAACCTTTGCCAGGCAGTCCGTAGCATGCTCACCAGCCAGACGTTTTGTTAAAAATAAAGGTTTGTTTGGGTTTTTTTTGGTTTGGTTGGTGTTTTTTTTTCACCCCCAATGCTTTTCTCGGTGAGGGAGGCAGCAGGCAAACTGCAGAGGAGCACCGAGTGCATTTATTGAAGGTTTGTTCCAGCAAAGCTCTTAAAGAGAAGAATTATTTTAGCAATATATCCAAGCCAGTGTGGTTATGAGGAGGAGGAAAAACAGGATCTCACTTTCCAGATGCTGTCTGAAGCATAGCTCTTGTACTGCTCCCTGCTCCAATACAACCAGGAGATGCAGCGTGCTGGGGGTCAGGCAGGCATTTGATGCAATATTCCTCATTCTTTGGGAATGAGAGGGGGGAAAGAGGTCGTAGCACTGCAGCAAAACTTCCACTTGGTTCCCACAAAAGCTTCTCAGAGGAAGATGTCTTTGGGGCTTGTTTTCTAGGCTGTGTATCATTTTTATCCAATGCCCAGCTACTTGGGAAGAGGGGTACAACCCCCTTCCCCTGATACCCTGCCTGTGCCCCCCCTTCCGAGCCTGTTATCCTGCCATAGTGATGACTCTTGATAACACCGTGATTCTTTTGACTGCTGAGGAAGAACAGCTGAGCCTCTCCAGAGCTGAATAAGGCACAAATGAAACGAGTCTCAGCAAAGTTGTTGCATTTTTACACAGCTGCTTTGCTGGGCTGCCTTCAACTGTGCCAGGGAGCAAATCAGCTCTTGGTAACTCTACAAGGCAGGAATCCCAAATCTGACCTCTGTTTTCTTCCCAGAGGCTCTAAACCAGCCCCTGGGGACCGCCTTCTGCTCAGACAAAAAGTTAAAGCAGAACGTATGGAGGAAATGATAAAAGAGCGACCTATTTTCATGCTGTTTGGCTGCTCTTTACCGTTGATGACAAGTGATCTGGTGATGTTAGACAGCTCCCAGGGGGGACGAAGGGCAGGATTTGAAGCACTTTATCGGTGACACCTCATTTAAGGTATTACTCCCACTTCCCTCCACTTTGCGGAGAACCAGTGTCTGGAAAGCCCTGGGGAAGAGGCTGCCTACAGTCCTCCCTGCTTGGGCCCCTGCAGAAAACACTGTAGCTGGGGGAGGGGGGGCAAGACAAATTTTATTCCAGCCATGTAGCACCTTTTGCCTGTCTTTTAGCAGGAGCCGGTAGTCATGGCTTGTTCCTGCTCTGAGCTTTCCAGGGGTGTTCTTTACAAAAAGAACAATCTCCCCCCTCTGCTCGCTAACAGAAAACAGTAAAAAAAATCCCCAAACCCAAACAATCCCAAACCAAACTTTTATAGAGGAAGAAAGGAGAAGGCAACAGGAAGCGGAGGCATTGGGAGAAATCTGATTTTGAGATTTTTGTCGCTGTGGTGGCACAATTTCCTCTGATGCAGCTGTGTAATGAGTTCACATCTGTTAATGCCACATGTTGCTCTGCCTTGCACAGATGCAAAGTCTCAATTTTTCTAATTAGCAACAACATGGAGTATATCTTAATTTTCTGTCCCCCTTCCCTCTAATAAACGTGATATTAACAAGGTTACATGCCTGCTTTCACGGGGTTTAATTGAATGAGAAGCGAGATTGGGTTAGATCGCACCGTTCTTTTTAGGTGGGGTTTGCCCAGATGCAGAGACATCGATTCATTACACTAAGCAGAAAGCACAGGACAGGAGGTGGGGGCAGGCAGCCCCTTTTTGCAGCAGCCGTAGTGATCTTAACCACCATTATTAGCGTATTATCAGTGATTCTTCGAGCCCAGGCTGCATGTACATGTGTGTTGTATGTATATCTTTATTTTTTTACAGCGTATATGTACAGGAAGGCTTGTAACCCTAGCTCTGACCCCAGATTTGCTTCTAGTCTGAGGGGGTGGGAGACACAGCCCAGGTCCAAGCAAGTGAGGAGCAAGAGATGCTAGAGGCTGCCAAAGCCATGAGAAGAAAACCAGCTGAACCTGGAAAGAACAGAAAGGGACAGCCCCGGATCACTTCATGCCATGGGTCCTCAGTGACATCCCTGTTTGAAAATGAGCAGCTTTACCTGCTTCTGGCTGTAAAAAATTCACTGGGGAGCCTGTGAGCAGAAGCTGGAGAGCTTTTCCCTGGGGTCCCCGCTGTAATGGCCTCAGGACATGGGTTTGGGCAGGCAGAGTGGGGCGCAGTGCTCCCTGCTGCAGGATCCATCCCGCCTTCATATTCCACCCGACTCTGCTGGGAGAAATCCATGGGGACCCCAACAGCAATTACTTGTGTGATTTAATTGGCATTATCATTTTACTGGCTTGACAGAGATAAATCGCCCTGTTGGGTAAGGCTGCTTCTGTGACAGCAAAAGCAGAAGGGAAGACTTTCTCCTTCTTTCTGAAATAGGAGATGACTACCAGTGTATCTTAATAATTAGTGCTGTTATAATTAATCGGACTATTTGAGAGCCAATCTAACAAACAAATGGAGGGCTTGATTGTTCAGTAATTGACAATTTGTTTCCAATGTGGTATCACTTGATTCTGTCTTGTGCAAAATAAATAAATAAATATACCCCCCCCCCGAGATTTCCAGAGGGTTGGACCTTGGCCACAGGGAGAACAAGTGACTGTGTGAGAGATCAAGGAGGAAAGGAGCATTCCCAGACACTGAATGTCCCAGGGACCCATTTGCCTTGAACACACACAAGTTGTGATTCCTTCTGTTTCCCTGCTTTTCAAATAGTTGTGGCCAGCTGCCACCACCTGTGCGGGCAGTTTTACAGCAAAGCAGAGCTTTCAGACCTTGGCCTTTCCATATCTTTTGCAGCCTGGTTGTATTCCTGGATGTGCTTTCCCGGTGGCTGAATTTCTTTCTTCACCTTATCCCTCTCTCCCCTTTCTCTCTTACTTACCCCCTGCTCTACACCACGGCCATCGGGTGCTCTGAGCCCAGCAATCTGTTGCTTGTTGATGGGTGGGATGGGAGCACCACGCGTGGCCATGGCAGAGGGTGTCTGTACCTGTACAGGGCACCGNGTCCTCACAGCAGAGCTGCTCCATCCCTCTAATCATCTTGGTGGCCCTGCGCTGGACCTGTTCCAACAGTTCCATGTCCTTTCTGTGTTGAGGACTCCAGAGCTGGACACAGGACTCCAGGATGATGCTGTGCAGGTGCCATCTAGGCTGTGCATGATGAGGTGCATAAGTATATTATTCCTGCCTCCAAAAAAAAAAAAACAACCAGAGGGGGGGCAAAATGTTGTTTTGTTTTGTTTTGTTTTGTTTTGTTTTGTTTTGTTTTTTTAAATTTCCACTATTTAAATAAAGGAAGCAAGATGCAGATCTTTTGCTGGTGAAATCTCTGTATGATGCTGTCAGGCTTTGAAAAACAGTTAAGAGTCTGTTCTTCTCCAGGACATTCCCTATTGCTCTCTGGGTGAGATATTTTTTTTCTTTCTTTCACATAGAAACAAATGCCTGTAGGTCCCCAACGCCTCGGTGCTGCCTTGGCACGTGCTGGACTCCTCCCATGGGCTTCTGAACTCCTGTCAGTGCTGACCTGGAAGGGGCTTTGTATCACATTTAAAGGGCTGAGGTGACCCTGCAGGGAACCCCGTGGTTCTCTAGAACTGGTCTTGGTCATCGAATGTGAGTGGATGGATATCCATGTGGCCTGGGGAGAATAATTTTGGGGCTGGCATTTGCTGCCCACAAAATCCCTTCCCTGTTGCAGCAGAATTGCTGCTGTATCCGAAGAGGCTGTGAACAGCTCTGCCAAGTGGCAAGGCTTCTTCCCCAACCCAGTTTAAATGAGATATGAATAATTGATTTGCCTCCTGAATAATTAATTGGATATTCAATAATGAAAGTAATTGTTTGGCTCATTCCCCCATTGATAATCAAGCTAATCTTCTCCTTCAATATGTGGGCCATACGGGTATGTAAAGCAGTGAGACAGTTTATAGGCTGATAATACAGCTAATGTGCTCGGTGCGAGGTCACCTTGTCCAAATATCTCAGCAGCTCCCAGGGCCACTCTCCACCGGGTTTTCTGCTGCGCAGCCCAGCTGTGTGCCCCAAGGGTTTGCTGGCTTTTTTTCCCCTCCTCATTTTGATGGCTGAACATCTCCCACCAGGGAGGAGTCGTCTTCTACAGTTTAAACAAGAATCGTCAGATGCCACTTCCTCCAATTAAGGCTTACGAGGGAGGTTTCTTCTTCCTCCAACCAACAATATGCAGATTAAAGAAAGCAAGCGGCCCTCGGAATTCACGGGGCTGCTCTCCTCTAGAGACTTTAGAGAAGCTCCAGAGCTAGAGCTTTGCTTTGCCACTAGCCCTTTAGAAGTCAAAATCAAACCCAAACAAGTTAATGCTGACTTTGCAGCTCCTGCATTTGGGTTTTATGTTTTTTTTGAGCTTCTAATGTTGTAGGTCTCATAAATCCTGGGAGACTGAGCTGACATCTTCATGGCACACAGTAGATGTTTTCTGGAGAGGAGCTCAGCATTGGCATTGGAGTTTGAGTGGATGACACGGTCCCATGTTATCTCAGAGGCACTTTTGGGATGCACGTCTGAGGTCCCCCCATGCAGTGGGTTTACCAGCATAGGCAGAGTTATGGTACCGGATCTGCTGAGGAGATCTGGGGTTGAACCACAATCTACCACCACAAAAACATGCAATGTGAACAGAGATCTACATTGGTTTGGCCTGAACCAGATGTTGGAGGGTTTTAATATTTGCACTTACAAACTGTAACACCAGAAAACCGGGTCTGCATCCCCCATATCCCACCGAGTCTATGACTCCTGCCCATTCCTACTGGGTCTGGGCAGGGTTTATGTCCCCAGCAAACAGTGCAAGCCACAAAATACGGGACACTTGCAGGTGATTCATGGCCTGTTCCAGAGCTCACAGATGCTGGTGCTGATGGGTTAATTCTCTGCCTGTTGCAGGAGCTTGCCTGGCAGAAAGGGCATTCAGGAAGCTCTGCTGTGAGCTACACGGGTTTCATCTTGGGCTTGTTTATGGTGAAATTAAGGGCTGAGAAAAGCCTGTCCCCACTGGATTGTGTGTTTAAAGAGTGGTCACACTAATGACAGATCTTATCATCATCCCTGTGGGCAGATGAGCAGAAAAAACATCTTGAGATGCTGTGCACAGCTAGGAAAAGGCTGGGATGATCTGGAGTGAGGGGCAGAGGCAGCTGTGCTGCTCTTGCTCCTGAGATACCTCCTGAGTGACCAACCTCACACCTTCCTTGGGCTCTGCTGACTGGTCTGTGCCCTGCAGAGATATGGCTATCAAACTGGCTTGGTCTCTGCCCTGAGGTTCTTCTGAGTCTCTCTGTAGCTGCTCTAAATGGAAGTTTCCTATGAGTGGAGTTAGAAATAGCTTTACTGGTTTATTTTTAGAACATGATTGGGAACTTTCAAGTATCTTTGATTCCATCCTGAGTCCATGCACCGAAGTCAGAGTTCAACCTGGTGGGCAGTCCCAGCAAGGACTCTTTCATTCTGGAGCACAAGAGATTTAATCCATCGTACAGAACCACACTTTCTGAGGTTGCACTGAGCAAGGCAGTTCCTGAGATGTCTGCTTGGAGAACAGGAGGTGAAGATGCAGTTTGGAAAGATCAAAGCAGTGAGCTCCAGCTTTTTATACTTTGCCATTAGCCTTAAACCTCTGAGGTGATGAGTAGCCCTTGAGTTTGAGAGGGTACACATGGCTGATACACCCCAATACTTTGAGTTTTCAACCTCTGAGTCCCTTTTTCTCCTGGCAGCAGCACTAAGTGAAAACAGGTTCCTGGAGATTGATGCACTATTACAAATATGCATGTGGGAACCCTTTAAAACAAGAAAGTAAGGCGGCAGAGTGTTCCTGAAGAAGAATCTGTTTGAGATGACAGTGCAATGAGGGAAATCCTACCCTGCAAAAGCTACTTGGAATTAGGTGCCTTTCAATTTAACCAGTTTAATTTCTTTATGAGGGTTTTCATTTGAAAAAGTGGCAGCACCGACAGGACTCGGAAAGATTCGTCTTCAGCCAATTTACTCTGCAGCAGATTTATCATTTCATCAGTAATTTAAGCAGAGACACTTGATCGTGCATTCATTTATATTGCTCAGAGCTGCTCGGTTTTGTGGAAAGCATGAGGACAGATCACCAGGGAAGGAGCAATGCCAGGAGTTTTCCTAAGAAATCTTTGCAAAGATGTCCTTTCCCATGGAGAAGGGGAAATGCCAGGGGTCTGGGTAAAGACAATAAAACCTAGCTTCATTTAAAGCTTTTTCCCATCATGGGCTAATTTGGTGTGAAGATGGCAGCATCACCCTTCCCTCCCTTCTCCAGGCAATTAAGGGGTTCCCGAGATCAAAGCTCATTTGGTGATTTAAGTGATGTGCTGCTGCTGCCTGCTAGGAGGGGGATGCAGGGGCTGTGGGGAGGGAAGGGAGCCCAGAGGGACACACCGCAGCCCCTCGGAAGAAATACCGGGGAAAGCCACCCGCCTCCGCCTGGCGATAGTGCTGTTATTTATGCACACACATAAATGGTTTCATGCATCCCACGGAAATCTCTGCTATTTGTCAATGAGATCCACCTCCCCCACCCCCCCCCCAGCTCTGCCTTAGCTAACATTTACAGTAAATCTGTTACACTGACCATTAAATCTGAAGCTGCCCTGAGCGATAGTTTCAATGGGTGTGTTGACAGGCGGGGTGTTAATAATGATGCAAACACTAACCTGTTTATTGATTTGCTTTTTGTACCCTTCATCCTAGCTCACTCCTTCTCACTCTCGGAGGAGAAATCCTAGAATTAGTAATCAGGTGACAGCTCAGAGCCCCTGCCTGTTCCCAGCAGTGTCATCCAACCCAAACTCCCGGAGATAAATTACAGGTGCCGTATTCTGCCTCTGCCAGCCATTCAATATACTGTTACTCAATGCAAGATGTAGTATTTGTCATTGGTGCCAGCAGACAGGAGGGGGAAAAAAAAAAAGAAACATTAACACAGACATGAAAAGCTTTTAACTTTGACAAGAGAAGCATAGGAAAGTTTTAAATTTAGCCCCTACACTGACGGCCACCGCCTATCCATTAAAGTGGCTTGTCAGGCGATGAGTGGGGTGGAATGGAGCCGGGACCGGGATGCCCAGAAGAAACCCAATGTGATGGTGCTTTCTCCTCCTCCTGCCAGGTGGATGCCTGCCTACAACAACGCTCCGGAGCACAAAATTGGTGAAGGGCTTGTTGGGTTCTTGCGAACAAATCAGTCTATTCATGAGCCCAAATCCCTTGAAATGGAGATGGAGATGGGTTGGTGGAGGGGAAGCAAACAGCAGTGTTGATTACACCCCAGGGGGTTGGGAACCAGCCCGGGCAGTGGGGAGCACAAGAGGAGTAGAGACATAGCTCCAAGGGCTGATCCTACTCACCTCCTACTGAGAAGGAGCTCAACTGACTAATGTGCTTCTAAAATACTCACCCCGATGCAATCCCATCTGAGTTAACTGGCAGGGTTCCCCAGACTGTAAAGTGCAAGAGATGCAACTAGAGTCCGAAGAGGAGCCAGAAGCCAGCTTCTCCAGGGGATCAGTCCTACAACAAGTCGAGAACTGCAGATGTGTTCAGCATGACGGACTCCACGTGATGTTCAGTGCTATACACCATAGCTTTACTGGTGAGCTGCACAGGCTTGGGTAAGAAGAAGTTGAAGTTAAATGAAAGCTAAGCTTTGTGTTTTCCATCCAGCAATGCTGTTTGACCTATAGTTTTTATAGTCAGGAGAGAAACCTGCCAGTAAATAAGCAGAATTTATAAACCCTGCAAGGGCTCTGATATACTCCCCAGGAGCCAGGGCCCCAAAGGCGTTCAGTGGCGTTTATAAGCTTCACCCAGTTGTCAGACTCCTCAGTTCCTTTTATTTCTGCTAAGTTTATAAGCTCTGAAAGAGCAGGCTACAGCATTTATTAACTGCACCGCAAAACTGAAGCAAAGCAGATCCAAAAGAAACACGATTCTACCTGTACTGCTTAAACGTGCTTCAAATCAAAGCCCCACATTCTGTTTATTTTATCCTGTCTTCTAATACGCACACGTCACCAGACAGATAGACATGTTGTTTCAGAAAATAAAATTAAATCCATGTTAAAAATCCTTGTAGACACCTTAGTTCGTTAAGAGGAAACTGAACTAAACATTCAACAAACCACTAAAAGAGGGAGTTTGTTAGGTTCTAAATATTAGCATCTATGTGAATATGTTATTGTGTCCACAAGAAGAAAATAAAATCCAATATGGTCAGTGAAAATAAAATGTTTTTTGAAATTATATCATGCTTGCTTCAATACAACTAATATTTTTAGTACGGGTCCTTCAGCTCCATGAAACACAAAGTATTAGATCCCGGGGGCTGGGGAATTAACTGTGGCAGCCAGCATTTCGGCGAAGAAGTGTTTAGTAGTTTAGTTGTCACATGGAAGTAGCCTCAGGTCAGCAAGATCAGCCACCGGTTTTGACATATATAAAATAACTGTGCTCAAATTATAAATCCCAGGGTATTTTAGACTACCTGGTATGTCTGCAATGATGCTGAGGAAAACAGCTCTTTCCACAATGGGATGGACATACAGATTTCCTCCAGTTATCGGTGTAAAACAAAGCAGTGACAGATTTCTCTCCCTCACTTCAATAAACATAAAGGGTGAAATTCTGTCTGCAAGATTAAGCAAAGTTTTAGCATTAAGATTTTTCTATACAATCCAAGATCTGAGAACTATATTTTTTTTTAAATGGAGCATCTTTTTTCCCCCTTTCCTTTTTACTCTTCCTAGCAGCCCTATCTACTGTCCTTCATCACACGTCTCCAAAACTGTAAAGTTGTTTGATTGGCTAGGACAGAACAGCTCTGAATGATGATTTAACACTTCAAGTTTAATTAACCATGCAGACCTGCTTGGGCTCTACCTTTCGAACATGGATGAGAACTAAGGCCCAAAGGCTTGACTGATTTGTGTTTTTCACTGTAGGAGCTCTTGAGTTCTCAGGTTAGTACCGGGAAGTATGTGAATTTAGCAGAAGAGAGAGGCAAAGGAAGAAGAAATCATCTGAGAGCTGAGGATTGTGTGTGCTGGGAGAGATGATGAAATAACGAGGGTATTTGTAGACAGAGTTAGTAGAAGTGGGAAAAGCACGGAAATAAAACCAAAGCCCAAGAGGAACAGAAAGCACATGAAATTAGCAGAAAGGAGAACAAAGCCTCATCCTGTGAGACACAAGAGAAGGCCAATTTTAAATAATTATAGTAACAGTTTAGCTTTAAAATCAGGATGTATATTTGTTGTGGTTCCTCCAGCAGTGCAAATCTCTCCCCCTCCTTTTTTTTTTTTTTTTTTTTCTCCCCCCCCACAGATTTCCCCAGACAATTCACAGTCCTTCCCTTCCTTTATTTATGTGGGTTCATATTTCATGGCTTTTGTTTGCAGTATTCCCATCATGATTTATGGCCAAAGAGAAACATTGCATCCAGGTGATGATCCAGTCCATTATCTCTGCGGAGATGCTGACCATTGTAGGGGAGCACAGGGACCTGTTGTAGCACATGATGGAGAATGAACAGAAAAAGGGGCTTCCAGGTTACAAGGGGAAAGCAGAATTCTTGTAATTTGGACAGCTGGATGCAAAGGAAAAAATATCCTTTCTCCTATTATTCCTTTCCCTGAATGGGATTCAGTATTAAAAAAAGTCTCAGGAGACCAAATATATTCAATTCGCTAACACACAACTGCCTTAGCTAAAATGACCCATTTTAAATGCATGCTACAACAGGATAGATCTCCCTGTCTCGGTACCACCATTGGCTGCTCTGGAATGCTTCACTTTTTCCTTCCACTTCTCTGCTTTGCCATTAATAAATCAAGACTTCTTTGCCCTGCTCTGCACCTTGGCAGCTTTTGCAGATCATTAATACCAAGACAGGGCTGTTAATCTCCTGGTCCCAAGATGCATAGATGGAGAGGCTGGGACACAGATGGGACCATGGTCCAGGATGCAGCCCGGGGCCACATTAACTTCCAGAAATGTCTCCATGGGACCTGGCCTGGCCATTCTACACTGACACCAGCCATCGTGTTTGGGGGTGGATAAATCTCTACATGAGGTATCTCTCTGCTCTGAGCTCCATGCTCAGCTCTGTAGCACTTTTCCTGTCTGTGCCCTACTTCAGCAGGAGCTTTGCAAAAGACTTTCTCCTTCTCTGACACTACCGAGCTCTTATTCCCATTGCTTGGATTTTGTATTCAATCCATCTCTTCCATCCCTAATGGTATGCAGAAGGGTCTGGCACCCCTGCTTTATTTTTTTTCAGGTTGGTTCCCATCAGAGAAGGGCAGCAACAAAGTTTGGCAAGGAAAGGATATTTCTCCTAACCCAGTGGGCGAGTGCAGCGTGGTGAGAGTGCTTTTAGACAAAAAAAAAATCCAATAACTTCCATATAAATTGTCCAGGAGAGAAAACTTTGTGTTTTTGACATTTGTAGCTGTTTCAGCATTTTTCCTTGGAAGATGAAAAACTTTTGCATTGAGCAAAACACAGATTTATGATCAATAAAGTGAAGTTTAACAGTTTATAGCGGTCATACATTCTTTTTTTTTAAAACTGATATTAAAAACTATTTTTCCCTCCCAACCATGTGAGGAATCCTCTCCAGTGTCAGTCGGAGTTCCAGCATGGTAAAGCAGCTAGCAGAGCATCGGGGATAATCGCTGGCTGGGGTTTCCTGCAGGACGAGCTGCCACCCTCCCTTACCTTCATGCAGTCATATTCAATAAAACTTAAAACTCCTCAATGCCCCTGTCAGACCTGGGTATGGACCTCGAGGGCTGAGCCAGGTCTTGCCCAGTTCTTTAAGAGAGTTTAGGTGGAAAAGGTTGCTGCAGGTCCCTTCTTGGTTCATAAAATAAAGCCATTCCTAACAACTCTCCAATAAGGCTCTGCTATCCATACTGTAGCATGAGATAGAAGCAGAGAGGAGGCAGCTGCTAGACAAAAAACGGATTTACACAAGCGGTTTGGGAAGTGCTGCTGAGTATTGGGTATGTGTGAAATTCTACTGGCACTGCCTCGTGTCGGGCTGTGCCGGGGATGACTCCTTCCCATCTCAACTCTGGTCCCCAGGAGCAGTGAGCAGCCAAATCTTGTATTTCTGGGGAGTCCCCCTTACTTTTACCTCACCAAAGGATTCCCACCTCTGAAAATATTGTGATTTCCACATTGACAAGCACAGCAGGAGCAGTTGCAGGGAGGTTTACCATCCTAGAAATGGAAAAGACTCTTAATCTCCAAAGAACAAACCACTGCAATTGATTGGTTTTTATCTCCTACTAGAAAATCACATCCACAGACTCTCCCATACAAGTTAGTTTAACTTAGCTTTTACATTAGACCTAAAATGTAATGTTGTGTGTAAAATTATTAAGTATAAGGCCAATTCTGTTGCCATTAAAACCAGTAAGAAACCTCTCTCTTTTAGGTTTATTTTAGAGTCAAAGAGGTGAGATAGTTCTTGTTTTAAGCTCCCATTCGCCTGGTTGTACAGTCTCTGGGCTTCCTACATGTGATGGCATGTGGAAGGGCTGGAATTGCCTTTATTCAACACGTTCCTCTTTGTTAAGGACTATTTCAACACAAGATCTACATCAAAAAATAGGAAAGTGTCCATTACCTGGACAAGGCAGGGATTTGCCTTTTTTGTGTGTGTTTCTCTTTCTACAGAGCATCTGACGAAGCCAATAAATTTGTCAAAGAGATAAGTTGGACTAAATAATCCCTGAGGTCGGCACAAAGGACGGTGTCGCAGTGAATTCACACCGCTCGGATCCCCTTCTTCCCGTGATGGGCCTTGAAATTTATCGCCCAGTTGTGAGATTTAACTGTGTAAATCCCCAGTGAATTGATGGGAGATGAGAACCTCGCTGAGGTTTATACGGTGGGTCTTAAACCCTTAGATGCCGGCGGCAGCGAGCGTCACCTGTAAAGCTGCGCCTTTGGTAATTTACAGACGAGGAGCTTGGCCACGTTTCCTCTGGAAAATTGGGTTGAAATAAGAGGGAGCTCAGAGCCGAGCAGGGGCACTTGAGAAGGCTCCCGGTGTGCCACAATTTCTGTGGAGTATACGGCCATTTTCACTTGATTAAACGAACTTGGTCGTTGGAAGATCTGAAAAGCGGCTTTTAGAGAGTTCTGTCTAAAAGCTTGCAAGTTTTTTCCATTTCTTCTGAAGAGAAATTTGCACTCAGAAAATTAGAGGATCTACAAAGCGATATTTTCTGAAGGAAATACTGACATTATGAGCATCTTAAGCACTTGCACAGCGTATCTGGGCTAAACTGCATCTCCCGACTGGCAACGCCGTCTCCTGCTAAAAGCAACTGTTATAAAATTATGACTAGCACATATATAATGTTTGTGTTTAACAAGAAGACAGAAATGCCACCTTAGTAAAAACTGATTATGGTTACAGCTGAACAATTCACATCATGCAAGATTTATAATATTAAGGTTATGCAATCATCTAATCGGAGAGACAAGCCTTGAGTAATAATATGAAATGCATGTACTTCAATCTGCAGCAGTGGATTCATTGCTGTTTTCTTATTAGCTCATGCTAGCATTAGGGCTGCATTATCCATTTTGCCATAGTCTAATTCAGCATTTCCATCTGAAAACATATGCACAATAAGTGATCTATGCCGAACAACGAAATGGAGATAAAGCCATTTGAGTGACTTCACGGCTATAAAAATATACATAATCTGTATGTCTTTCAGCAGTCCTCTGTACTGCATTCCTTTGCATGCAAAGTTTTCCCAAAATAAAGAAAAAGATAGACATTGCCCCTTTTTCTTTCCAGGAGAGAAATATTTCCAACGCTGAACCAGAGCAGGAATCCAGCCTGTGAATTTCTTATCCTGCAGGTGGGACATCAGATTATTTTATTTGTGTTACACCAACTATCTGGGCAGTGGCAAGTGTAGCTTAGGGTAGTAGAGGATAACTCGAAACTTGCATTTTTCCATATTGAATCAAATTGCTCATATTTAAACTTAAAGGCACTCTCTGTTGTTTTGTAGAAGTGAAACGTTTCAGATGTTTTATAAACGGCAGATGTTTTCACGTGACAAAGAATAGCAGCATGCATGTGTGTAGCAACACATATAGAATCTCTAACTGATTAATTACTGTACAGAGAAGTCATAGTGTACTTCAGGTTAAAAATATGCTATTTCAGGGGCTGACGAGTTCAGGCATCGTATTTCAAAGGCACATGTTATAAAAGTTGACAAGTGTTTATAATGCAATAATCAAACTAATTGACTGAGATCTCTGATTAAAATGAGACTTTTCATGCAAAGCTCAGCCTGAGCTTCCCTCTTAACCTCTCACAGAGTTCATTTTCTCTCTTCCGTGCAGCCTCTGATCCTGCAAGGTGCTGGGGTCTTGGGGCATCAGGCAGTTCGGAGAGGTTTGGGGACCTTACTGAACCAAAACCTCCAGGTAAATAGCAGTTTGGATCCCTGTACACATAGGTGGGTGCATCAGACTTCTGCAACAATCACAGTTCTTGTGGAAAAAAGTGGTATTTCAAAGGTAAACAGAAGGCATTTGTGTCCTGGAGTCTGATGTATTATGCACACTACATATAGCTGTCATTAAATGAACAGGCTAACATGCGACTATTCATCACAGGGTGGGGGAACAAACAGGCTGTTCTCTGCCTGCCTGGAATCGTTCATATTTCTGAAAACTAAAAGCAGTGTCTAGGAAAGGAAAGAATGCCTGAAATGACGTAAGATATTTGATTTATTCTCTTCAGGCGTTACCTCTCTACGCTCTCTGTGCCTGAGAGCATTATTCAAGTCAATCGATCTTAGAAACTGTTTCTAGCAATCCCCATTTCCCCCAAAACTCCCCACTAAAGACCTTAGTCTGTCTCCTTTTGTTGTTATTGTCATTAAAATAGCCTCAAATCCGTCCACAATTCTTGTTTGACTTTGAAGGTGCATTTTGATCCGAAGGTAGCTATTCATCTTCTCATTTGTATCACCAAAATTTGTTATGAGTCTGCATACAGGTAACCTGCAGTATCCCTTCGGATTCCAGCTAAAGCAATTCTCAGCTTGCTGTTTAGTTCCACGAGAAACAGAAAATAAGTGATGCTGCCTGCCCGAAACAGCTCTCAGTGCTGATTCAAGGAGATGACTAGAAATACTTAGATTTTCTCGCAACAATTAATTGCTGAGGAAAACCAGGGATAATTTTAATTAATGAATAAATAGGATTATGAGCTATTTATGGATACAGAGAGAGACACATGATTTAATGAAGTAGAAGAAATGTCTAGTACAACCTAAAAATTGCAATCAAAATGATTGTTTCAAAGAAAATTGGATTTTAGTTAAACTATACTTTTCATGACAAAGCTTTGGAGATATGTGCTTTTCCTCACCACAATATGGAATGTTTTTGGCAGGAATTACACAAAATCTTTTGGGGTTTGGGAGAAAAAAAAGTTCACTGTGTGAAAACTCAGCGTTTTCCTGGGCTTTTCCTCACTCCATCCAGCTTCTCCACACATCCCGGGAGCAGCCCAGCTCAGCACAAGGAGCCCAGGCTGATGGGAAAACCTTTTCTAGGCAGGTTTATCCCCCAGAATGAGCTTTCTCAGGGCCAAGCAGCCAGCAAGGCAATGGGGTGCATTCGGCTCCAAGCACTGGTCAGCCCCAGTAATGATTAACTCTGATTTTTCCTCCCAGCTCTTTTCTACCCACCTTCAGCTATTAA
The DNA here is from genome assembly GCA_013400375.1 of Thinocorus orbignyianus. Lineage (NCBI taxonomy): Eukaryota > Metazoa > Chordata > Aves > Ciconiiformes > Thinocoridae > Thinocorus > Thinocorus orbignyianus. The sequence continues at coordinate 1,531,276 of VXBW01006168.1, read as the reverse complement.
GGCTTTAGGGTTGGGGTTTTTTTGGTCTTTTCCATCTTGGGGAAGCTGAGGCGGGGACTTGGCTGGGGAAGGGGGACAAGGAAACCCTCTGCCCAAAGACAAAGCAGACACAGAGAACGCCAGCCCTCGGCAGAGGAGATGAAAGGGCTCCGTTCTTTGACAATAAGGGTGTGTGGGTGTCTCTCATCAAACCCGCTGACACCCAGTGCTGAGCCACACAAAATACCAGGGGGTGCTGAGCAAAGATCAAAGCAGCCCTCATCCTTGGGGAACCCTCTTTCTGCTCTGCTGCCTTGTCCGGTAAATTAAAGGTAGGTGAGGCAGAGGGAGAAATACCTTCCCGCACTGCGGTGTTGAGCTTTTGCTCCTCTTCTCTCCTTTCCCCTGTAGTTACCAGGGAATACTCAGGCACCACTCTCATCAGCTCTGATTGCTCCACCCAAACCTTTCCAACCTCCACAGGTATGGCCTTCAAAGAAAAATCTCTGCTGCGTCTCATTTGAAAGAGAGAAAACGGCATTTAACATCTTGGTACCTGAGGTGAGAGTGAAATCTTCTAAACTGCTGGTTCTTGGCAGTGCAGCCCCCTCCTTTCGCAATGGTTTCACTCAATGACAAAACATGGACCTGAACTCCTTAACTGTGTAGGTGAGAGTACATGTAGGTGAAGGAAGGTGAGGTCCCTGGCTTCAATCAGGCCTTTCCTGCAGCTTTGTTGACATTTCCTGGCTGTACGTGCACACTCACGCTCACACTCACGTCTCAGAAGAAGCATCAGAAGATGAGACCACACTGGAATTGCTTACATGCAATAACAATCCAAACAAAAAGTCAAGGTGTTTTTTTTTTTGTGGGGAAGAAAAGGTCGGGATGCTGACTAACAGACTGCTTTAGGACAGAACGGATGCTGTTATGAGTGGGTTTTGCCCTCCCCTATTCTCTCCCCTCCTTTCACCCACCCCCACCTAAATACCAAAAAACCTGCAATCCAATTAGTGCTGAGTGTGTACCAAGCAATCACAGTGAATAAACAGAGCCGGTAGGTTTTAAAAACCACATGGTCTTGTCCGTGACCTTTTCTTAATTTTGTTGGATGCAATCTGAAGTTCTGGCCTTTTTATTTACACTTGCAGCTTAATTAGAATCCGCTGCTTTCCCGCAGCCTACCTGCTCCTGGGCATGTAGGGGATGCACCCACAGGGCCTGAGCACCGTGGCTCTGCTGTCGCCAGGAGCTGCTGTGCCCAAGTTCTTTCATGCGCGCCCTCGGCAGATTAATGATGGCAGAGTCAGTGTGTGCGTGCGTGAATAACATGCCCCGGTAACAAATCCGGAACACAGAGAGGGATTTGTGTCTTTTCAATGGGTTTAGGACAGTAGCACATAGCTTTTTTTTTTTTTTTCTTGCCTTTTTTTTTCTTTTTTTTCTTTTTTTTTTTTTTTTTTTTTTGTAGTTTAAGTTCTGATTTGCTCTTCTTCCACAGCCATCACTTCTTTCCGTTGGAGGAGGTGCCACAGAAAGCTCTCTACTTACTGTACAAAGAGGAGTGATCCCCTCTGAGCCCTCTTTTTTAATTCTTTGAGAGGAGACAAAGCAGAAAAGACCTGACAGAAGCAGCATGAACAATAAGCTGCCTTTTCCAGAACTGATGGTGAAACCCAGGAAGTTTTCCGCTGGGCGTGAGGGGTAGAGGAAGAAGGAAGGGAGACTTTGGAAAGGGGTCAGAGAGAGGATTTTGTCTGGAGGCTTTAAGGGGTGGAAACCAGAATTAAATAATCAGCTCCTGACATGCTGGGTCCACTGGTTAAATCCATCATGTCTGGGCAATCTTTGATTCTGCCATTTCTAGGAGGCATAAACCCATACCAAGTGAGGAGGCAGGTCATGAAGAGCCCCAGTGAGCACCCAAGTGCCTTGGATGCTCCATACCCATATCACACCAGTACTGTATGGGACTCAAATGTCCCCTGAACACACCTGACAGACTGGAAAACGGGGGCAGAGGGAGGAAGGTCAGTGACACTGAGGAACTAAGTGTCACTACCAGATTGACATCTGTGTTTTCCACACTTGTGGAAAGTGCTTGCCATTCGGGGAAGCTTCTAGATGAACATTTAGGATACCTCTGAATGAATGGTTCAACAAATTCTTTGTGAGGCACCAAGTAAGACCTATGCCCTAAATGTCCTGCTTGCTTTCTCACTTCCTTGAGTAACAGCGTAGTTCCAGGTTATCCTGCTTTTGGAGGCAAAAGCAGCACAATAAATTCTCACCTTCTGCTCACTCCCCTCCCTGTCTCTCGGATTGCCTCCCCTTTCATCTGCCCAGGTTAAAAATAACTCCCTCCCATCCATAAAAAATCCACTAGGCAGAGAAAAACCCCACCAGATAGAGGTTCGCAAGACTTGCTGAAACTGGCTCCTCTACCAGAGGCATCATGGCATGGACCTGCAGGCTCCTCACTTCACATCATCCTGGTGCCAGGCTTCCAAAATCACCCAAAATGCGCCTGAGGCACCTTTGAAGTTTACCTACTGCCCACTGCCTGCAGCGCTGCCCTTGCTTTGGATTTACCAGTGAGGGAAGCTCGTGGAACCAAGTTCGAGAGTTGGCGGTTGCATTTGCATATCAGAGGCCAAAATAAGCAAATAAATGCTGCCACACAAAATGAACCAGAATTGGAATTGGCTAAACACTTTCCTGTGAAATGGATTTTAGAAGTGACTCTTGAACTCTTCAGTGGAAAGACAGATTCATTTTCAATGGAGTTTGATCTTGCTCTTCAGCTTCATTTGTAAGACCAATTACAGAGCATTTTGTACAACAATTACGGGCATTAAAACCACTCTGTTCCATTTGATGAATTTTAATAGTAATTGAACAGAAGAACCCATCAACTGAGAGATTGTCCAATCAAGTATGCCCACACACTGCACTGTAATTTCCACTCCGCAAATGTGTAATGCCATTTGAAACTACCAAAATGTCCTCTCCCCACCAACACCCCAGCAGATTTTTGAGGATTTGTTCCAAAACAACTTTATTCTTTGAGGCTTTATATACACAGAAAACACGTTGACCATGCTCCCGCCTACAGCCTAGTCTTGCAAAGCTCCCTGGAGCTCATTCTTGGATGGGGCATTCACAGAATCCTGGTGACTGCAAGTGTATACCAGAAAGCACCCTACAAATGCTCCTCTTTGTGGAGAAGGGCATTTTTGGAGGATTTCCTCCAAGGGACTTTGTAAGGAATTGAAAGAGCAAGGTGGCTGCTTTGTGTCCTTGTGGGAAATGGGATCCATCACCTGAAGATGGGTCTGGTATCTACATTTGGGAATGGGTCAGCTTCTTCGCTTGCAAAGGATGAGGAAATATAGACTTGAAGTGGATCATTTGGTTATGAAGATGGACCCTTCATAGCCACTGAAGAGTAGACATCTGGGCTAGAAGAGGCCAGGTATATCCCTTTTACATGGTCTCCACAGGCCACAAACCCTAAAGAGCCTATAACTTACATCACAAATCCAAGAACCACAAAGCCATGCAGTATGGCAGACCAAAGAGTAGATCAAAGTTCTCACCAGTGTCTTGGGTCTCTGAAGAATGCCAATACATTTCTTAGTCCTTGTCGTGAATATTTTGGTTTTATTTTTTTCCTACTAAACTTGCTCTTTCTGTCTAGGGTTGGCCTGTGCTGCACTCGAAAGTTCTCGAGGGAAGTTGTATTCTTTGGATTTGCTGGAAATTAGAAGAACAAAAGAACTATTTTGATGAACTTGCTCTCAATGGGATTTCCAAGTTAGCTTGGGAAACAAAAAGAGATTGCTGCAGTTTAGATCAGTGGGAGATAAGTGTCCAACTGTCAGAGCCTTCCTTTGAAGTGGGTTTCCCCTCCCTGGTGGTTGCTACAACTTTAAGTTCAATTTAAAGACAAAAGATGAAGTCTTGGCCTTACTGAAGTCAATAAGGGTTTTATTACTGACAACTCAGAGGCCAGGATTTCACCCAAGATGTTTGTACAGGCACTAACTTTAGCATCCGTTGAGAGCCCCATGAAATATTTATGTTGAAGAGTGAAATGATATTGTTTTCTTGCATCTCATTCTGAACATAAAAATGACCCCATCTCACTGGAAAATCACCGCTCTTCTCTGGAAACGGTGCAGTTTAGGTTGATCCCACTGGGATCAAACTAAGAGTTACAAAGCATGATTTAAGAACAATTACTATAAATTTTCTCCATGGGATATACCTGTTTTTGTTTTTTTTTTTCCTGATAGCTTTCATTTTGATTTAGAGCAGGGATGAAATGAACAGTGGTTTTCCTATAAATGGGAACACCTATTTCCTCCTCAACTAAAATTTCAATTTGTGGTTCCTTATATTTAAAAGTATTCAAAAAGTCTTGCTTTTGAAAGCCTGGGAATGCAGCTTCTGTGGAAGGCACTGAGGGGTACATATTTCTGCATATTGTCTAAGTCAATTAGTTAACAGGTGCAAAATTCTACATAAAAAGCAAAGCATTTTTAAAAGATCTGCAGAGTACCTCTGCCTAGCAACAAACCTATCCAAGCTTCCTAAATGTGGGCAAACACAAATCTGGCATAAATAATTTTTCTTTTTTCCAAGGCTTCTTTTCAAGATTTCTTCCCCACTTTCCTCCCAAATGGAGACAAGATCCAACAAGTGAGATCTGGTGAGAGAAGGAAGGTGGCAGGGGGGCAGATCAATGGGGAGATACTCTCAGGGATTTATTTTGGAAAAAAGCACGCAAATTAAAGGCCACAGAAATTTCAGAAATTTCTTCCCTCTCCTCTCTTGGTCCACCCCCTTCCTTTCAAATATTGTCTCTTATTTGTTTCGTTTTATGTATATTAGTGTTTCAGTCACTGGCTGCTACATCGGGCTTTTTTCACCCTTCACACACCATCACTGCCTGCCTGGTTTTGACCACACTTTGTGTTGTAATAATACTAATAAAAAACTGGGCCTGATTTTAATTTGTGTAATGTTTTTGTTAAAAAAAAAAAAACAAAAAAACAACAAAAAAACCTCAACAGCCTAATTAGGAAACCCGTTAAATGGCTGCAATTCAAATATAATTCTATTAAATTCTCCCTGTAAAGTTAATGTTACAGACTTTTTAACAGATGTTTTAATTAGACATTGTTATTAAAGGGAATACTGTAGAAATTAAAAGCGGGCCCTAAATGTGTTAACAAAGACACTTTTCTTGCATGGCGACGATGGTGGCAGAGACATTAGCAAAGAGATTTTGGCAGCAGGTCATGAAAAAAAAACAAAAAACATGCGTTAAAGGAAACAAAATACACTCTGAGATATGCATTGCTCAGCTTCTCTGTGATAGGGGCTCATTTCACATCCAGCACCACCTCGGGCCATTGCCTGAGCTGGAAAGGAGGTGGGGAAAACGCTTCAGCCCAGTGCTAATGGCACCATGTGAGGAGCACCACTAACCAGCACAGGCACTAATTGGGAAGAGGGATTTGGTTGCAAGACACTTGCAGCATCAAGGGTTTCCAAGGAAGCATCACTTCTTGAGGTTTTGTCTGCTCCCTTCTTGTTTGGGGTTGTTTTTCAGCTATGACTCAGTGTCATTTTGTGGGTCTGCTACCCTACTCTGGCCACCAGTTCTCTGTGGGTGCCAGTGTCTACTGATCAGAGCCCTTCCAGAAGGTGATTCAAGGCAGAAATCAGTAGGCTTGATCAGCAAGGGAGCGCAGACAAAATGTAGATATTTGCATACCTTGTGTTGGATGCTATGAATACTTACATTAGTCTAGAGATGACCAGTTTGGAGCACAGGAACAAGGGAGGGCATGTGGTCCTTGACTTGATGTCTCTGTTCCCAAGCAGGATCAGCTCTACCTAAACCATCCTAATAAACATGCACCAAACCAATTCTTCTTACTTCACTTCACCTACAGACTATTTCTGATGTATTTGTCTGTTTAATGCTAGACCTTAGCTCCTCTCCCTGTAGGCACCTCCCACTCTTCATCTTCACAGCTCTTGAAGGAAATGAGGGGAGCAGTTGACACTGGAGGAGGTACAACTTTTTGCAAAGATTTTCACAGGGACTTTGCTTTTGTCCTTTCTTGTTTATTCACATGAGAATATAAACTACATTTCTCTTTAAGAATCCATTTTATCTCAATGCAGTGGAAAGTTATCCATCCCCAGGTTCAGTTTCTTGTAAAAGGTCAGCTTCATGCTGCCCAGCACCTGTGAAATGCTACGAGGGTCAAATCCAGGCTCTTCTGGCAGTTTGGTGAATAATGCAAGGAGCAAGTGATGGACAATACTGATATACATGTTTATGATGTCATCAAGGGCTTTAGGGTATCACAGCCCTAAAGACAGAGCTTGGCCATGATGTCACCGTCATCCCAAGGTGGGGCTTTAAGGTTTTGAGATGGAGAAGCTTATTACTAAGGGCTCTTTCCTCCCAGCCCCTTCCCCTTCTTTCTGATGGATGATGCCAGCATTGGATCTGCGAGTTAGAAAATGACAGCTGTTCCTATCGTCAATAGATGTGCTCTTTGAAGCACATGGTAGATGAGAAAGGACAGCTGCTGAAAGATTGTGAGGTTGGCCGTGGAAAGAGAAGAGCACCAGAGGAGAAATCTCTGAGAACTGCAGAAGAGGCTCACGCTGATCTGTTAATTAGCATTAGACAGTGGGATAAGGATGCAGACAGGTAGATGAGATGGCAAGCCTGCATGAGATGGGATAAGCAGTTCAAGGAAACATAAATGCTCTGATTTCTTCTCTCAATGGGAGGAAAAGCTTCCTCCTAAAACACTAGGAGAAAATTCGATAATCACAGCTCTGAGCATTTTATCCCTGTCATCGAAACCTCTGTTATTGCCCACTCTGGGAAGAAGAATACGAGCCTAGAGAGAAAAGATGCCTGGAAAATCATGTTAAAGTGACGTTACCATTGGTATTAGTGAAAAGTGTCAACTCTTGTTCCTTCTTCTATCCGTAGATTTCATTCTTTCAGACACATCTACCTATTTATAGACTAGAGACAGGCCAGACCCAGAGCAGGACTTCCTCAGAGCTCAGAGGTGTTTGAACCTGGCTGGTGATGCCCATCTGTGACTCCTGGACCATCTCTACTGGCAGCTGCATGACTGCTGTTTTGCACACTCTCATGTTTTCAGGCTTTGTTTATAATTTATTCTTCTTTGTTACTCCTTCCCTTTAGGGTCCTTTAGCTTAAAAGTGGTGCAACAACTAAATTAATGCAGGTATTCAAATTTTAATCACCATCTGAGTCAAGCAAACTGGAAAATCATTCCTGTGCAGCCATAAGGGTAAAAGAGAGAGGGGCAAAACCCTACCAACAGAGACAAGTGGCTAATTAACTGATGTGAAACCAATGCAAAAAGACAGAACCTAGAAAACAAATGAAAATCTGTACAGCAATTACTTCCAAAAAGGTAACATTTTCCCAATTAAAGCCATTCTAAGAACTTTAGTTAATTATGTGGGTTTTTTTCTCTCTCTTTTCCCACTGCCCCCCTCAGATCTCTCTCTCTCCTCTCTCTCTCTCTCTCTTTTATTAAAGTCCATCAGGGCTCATGATGTGTGGGAAAAGTGCTAACATTTGCAAATTGCTGGTTTATGATAAATGAATTGTGGAAACTCAGCCCCTTGGTTGGGGCCCGGCTAGATTGCAAAGCACCAGCATCTCCGGCTGCTGCAGCCCTGACCCTGACTTTACACCCATTGATCACAACTGGTGCATAGCCATGACCACCAAATGCACACATTGTAGCTGGGGGACTTGCTTTTCCCATAGTATTTCATCATCGTTCCACATCGCGAGCGCCATAGTAACCTTTGGCATGCCGTCCTGTAAGACTAATACCTGCAGGAGATTTCCTCTTGCCCCAGTAATCACTGCTTCAACTGCTCCATCTTTAAAAAAAACCCTTAGTCATTAACCCAGCTTTGATTTTCAAAAGGTATCCATTGATTTCCATAGTGCTGGGAAGGAAAAGAAGGGCTGAGCATGTCGGAAAATCAAGCCCTAAATAATCCTAATGTCTTTCCGGCTGTAACTTTCTATGGGTTCCCCAAATACTCTCATGTCAGATAGAAATTTCCAGCATCTTTTCTGGAAGTTGATCCTCAAGGATGCAGCAGGAAAGAGAGAACAGTCCATTGAAGGATATCGTGGACCTGACACGTGGTGTGTGCTCCCACGATTTGCTCTTTGTGCCCAGGATAGCACAAATAGAGAAGGGAAACCCCCTGCCTCGTGTGAGGGAGGTGTGGGAAGTCAGCCAGGGATGAGGGAGACACTGATTGTGGCTGGGAAGGGGCAGGAGACGCTGGTGGCCACCATGGGTGTTGCTGGTGAATGGGATGATATCTCCACGCTGCATTGCGGGGCGGGTTTTGCCTTGGTGTTGGGGACTATTTATGGTTTCAGGGAAAGCACAACCAAAAGGAATGCAGCGCTCGGCAGCTGCATGTCAGTTGAGATTCCTGCTCAGGGAAATTGTTCCCATTCACACTCCTGGGTCTGCAGGCAGGTCCCCATTCTCCTTTAATGAACACAATTCCTCGAAAGTTAAGTGCATTTTTCTGACTGGCACACGGATGTGGTTTTTTTATCTGCAGGGTCTGCCAGATAATGCTCAGCATATGTAAGGAAGAGCACACACGTGTGTGTCAGCTCATGGACGCACGCAGAGAGGCTCTCAGATTCGGCATCAGATGTGAAACCCACCATCCATGAAACAGTCTGGGTAAGAGACAGTAGTGTCCCAAAGAGACACAGAGTAATGAAGTTATGGAGGGCTGGGAAATGTTGGTATTACTTTATTATAGTGTATTGAAGAGAGCTTGTGAGCTAGTGCTCTGAGGGTTGTATTCAATAAAAAAATAATACCTCTGATTCCCACACATGGCCACTGAAGTACCAAAAAATCAATTTTAGTCATTGAATTGGGCCCTAAGGTGCAGCAAAATGGGTAAGATTCACAACAGCACGGTAAGAAAAGATGTACAGTCTCTGGCTAAGCAACATTTCCCCATTTCACTTCTAGTTTTGCTCCCCACAGCAGCAGGACTGATGGAGCAACCTTCAGCCGTCCAGAGGTTGCCCCCCAGCCTCCTGGGGAAAGCTTTCTGCCTTCTCAACTGTGCTAAAACTCACTCGAAACTGATGAATCTGATGCAAAACCAACCAGTGTGTGTGCAATGGGCAAGCCGTGATGCTGTGGCTGCACTTCGGGAGGCTGCAAAGGCAGCTCTGGTGGTAGCACCACTAGTTTTAGCCCAGTTTGGGGAGGTAACATCTTAAACCTGTCTTTGACCCAGGCAGAAATGGAGGTGCAGAGTCAGACGCATCCTCGGAGAGACCATCCCTCTGTGCTTCAGACATAAATAATGCAAGGGGGCTGGAAGTGGGTTTCAAAATCAAATTTGAACAGAAAAGTGAAAAGTCTCTGAAGAAAGGCAGGCTAGAAAATGCCTGCCAGAACTGGGTGCCGTTTTCCAGGCAGCTCGGTCGTGAATTCGGTGTCTGCGTCAGTTCTCTCTTGTCTTTATTAGTGTTCTGAAGCACAATGTCTGAAGCCAAAGTTATTGAATTTTCACTAAACCCTTCCTACATGCAAAGGCTTTTTCTACTTTAATGTTCAAAAAAGTCCAAGTCACAGCCACCCGCTCTAGCATGTGCCCGTATCTTTTCTCATTATAGGCTGAGGTCCAAAACCAATACGAATTAAATAAATATCCCACTGAGAGCTGTACTTTTGAAAATGGCCCTATTGCCGTGCAGATGTGCACTATCTAAAACCAGCTTAAAGGTTTTATTTTATATATATATATATATATATTTAAATTAAAAAAATAAAATAAAATCTAAATATTGTCCTGGAAGGAAGTGTATGCACTGGTGGATGTTTGATTTTCATTTTTCTCCCAGCATGCTCTGTCCTTTCATCCTATAATGGTTCTTCTCTATTAATCCTTCTCAAAACCCACAGGTAGAGATGCTTATTGATAGAAGGCCAACGTGTATCTCAGTTTACAAAGGCGTATTAAAGGATACAAGTAACATATTTCTCTTGATGTCTTCTTATTAATGCAATTCCACTCAGAACATTTTGGCATAAGAGGCATTGCCAGATGGAAGATAAAACTTCACTTTTATGGGTATTTTAAGGAAGAAAACATTTGGTTTGCATCAGTTCTAAACGAATAATATTTATTGCCCTAATGATTTGTATTTTATAAGGAGGATAACAAAAAGAACTATCAATTACTTAGTATTTTAACAAGGTTTAAAAAGAAGAAGGTCTGATAGTATCAAGTCATTTTAAATGATCCAGTGCTTTTAAAGCTAAACTGTAGTAACCCAAAGCGCTGGGTTGTTTACATAATAAAAATAAATAAACACTGACCACAGCTTGGCTGTATTTAAAGATTCTGTCATTTGTTACCACAAATCGCAGCTCACAGCATGCTCGGGGGAGCCCAGTGTGTTACAATCACAGACACATCAAACAGCCGTGTTCGGGGCCCAGCGCACATCGTGGCAGAGGGATGGGGAGCTCCGGGGCTGCTCCCAGGTGGGTTTGGGGAGAATTGCAGTAAATTCTGCAAGTCTTATTTTCCCAGGCCATCAACAGGTCTCCTGAGTTTGGTAAAGCTGATTCTGTGCTTACAAAGGATGTTTTTTCCTCTGCTCTTTACCCATCAATAATTCGATTATGTTCATCTCCCTCCTCTATTGAAGATAAGAAAATGCTGTATTTTTTCTTGTTTTGCTGGTTTGCCTCATGCTGCTGATTATTTTTCTGCTTAATGCCTTTGCAGGCATTAGGGTTACAAAAAATGTTCAGTGGATCCAAATGTGTGGCCTTTCTCCTCCAGCAGAGTCACCTCCACCCCAAATCTAGGACCTGCCTGGAGCTCGGGGTTCCCAGGGATATGACCTCCCCTGCCCAGCACCTGGCTCATCTCACTTTGATTTGGGCAAAATTGTGTGTGTTTTTCAGTGCTAGATCTCTCCTGGAACAGCATAGAGTAGAAATATTCTCAAGATTAAGGCCAAGGAAATAAAACTGTTGTTAACCTTTCAAAGGAAGGGGAAGGAGAAATAAAATAAGTTGATTTCAGATTAACTCCTCCTTTAGCACCCAAGCATGTCGGCCCTTGGCTGATGCCTGAGAAGATTTCAAGTTAAGCTTTTCAGAGGTGATGCCCAGAGCGGCTGCGACCTGTCCTGTGTCACACGGGACCTGCTGAGGGGTTTGTAGTGACACCCGTGAAGGCAGCACTGGGCAGGACTTCATTTCTGAGACCACTTCTGCACTGCAAAGCATGGGTCCAGATTGCCAAAAGATTTCGGAAGGAGAAGAGGCTGCATTATTTTTCTTTCTCCTCTTTTCTCCTCTAACCTGAGCCCTATCTAGCACTTTGCAATTACACCCATCACCAGTAATATCCATGCTTACAAATTCTCGGTACTTGGGACACTGTTGAGGATAGTAAAGATTCCATCCCTGTGAGAGACCTGCATGCTTTGAGACACCTTGAGAGAACTGCTTTGATTTAGCATCAGAGCAAGACTTTGGCAAGATAACGAGGGAAAACATTCTCTGTGTCTAGCCAGTGATGATAGACGTGCTTGCAATTGTGTTCACATTGATGACAATCCCTTGGCATTTGTAGCCCGGCCTTGTGGAACAACATGTCAAAGGACCAATCTCTCCTGTCTTGGTGAGATCATGCCAAGGGATGAGGAGGTTCCAAAGCTTGCATTATTTTTACATGTAAGCATGAAAAGTAGTTCTCACGCTCCTCAGGTAAGATTTCAGAGGTGTGGTTCATTCTGCTGGAAGTTTTGTCCGTCTGACCAAGGAGATAGACACTTGGCTTCCAGTTGAGGTGACTGCTTTCTCCCATTCTCATCAAGCATCAGGGGCTAGATGACATTTCCCATTTTGGAGGCTGGAGGGAAGCAAAAGGAGACCTTGAACACTGACTGCGTTAAGTTTCTGTTGAAATAACATCAGATTTACTCTGACATATTCCATGGGACTTAATATTGATTTTCAAATAATCTGGAATGCTGTTTTTATAAACAATTATTGGCAAGGGGAGGCGTTGTTTTTGGAAGCTCTTGTATGTACAGTAAGGCTTTATTTCTTCTTGTTTTGAAGTGCGGCACATCTTTTAAAAAACGCTGCTCAGGAAACATCTGCTGTCAATTAAGGAGTAACACATTAAGGCATATTAAAGTGCACTCTTATTAGTGTTTCAGCAATAAAAAGAAAGGTTTTCTATTTGAATCATATGTTCTTTAACACATCTGCCAGCCATCTGAAACTTGCAAATGTTCCTCAGTAAAAACATCTTCATAACCTTGTAAAAACTTAGTAATACATAGTGCTCTGTTTAAGAAAAAAAAAAACCCTTTATGGACCAAGTTCAGGTAATTCTCAAACAAGTTGGTCTGATGCTGATATTTTTAGGTAAAGACAGTGCCTGCAGATGCTCTGTCCTACTGATCCCATTGAACCCTCCAAGGAATGCTGATTGGAAAAGCGAACTTTCAGTTTTATGAAAACAGAAAAACAAAAAACTCTTCAAAAAAAAAGAAAATTAAAAAAAAAAATCAGACTTTTCAACCAAAAAAAAAAAAAAAAAGAGAACATAATAATGCATTTGGGTTGGAAGAAGAAAGTATTTGATTTGGAAAGGAGGTGTTGTGTGCATTAAGCTCCCTTGCGCTGTGCAGACTACATTTCCCACGACACACTGTGGCCTCTTGTTGTTTAGCAAAGTTGTTGCATGGGATGAGACCTTCTGTTAGGAAAGGCCTTAAACGCAGATCCCAAAGCTGGGGAAGCACTGAAGTAGCTCTTCTACAGCTCCTTGATTAATTTTCTTACCGATACCTTGGAAATGATCATTACTGTATGGGTCAAAGCACCAGCCAAATAAGCAAAGGAGAGATCCTATTTCTGCATTTTTAAGGAGCCAGGAGCGGTTGCACCTGGATGACGCAACTTCTAATGTTGAGAGGTGGGTACATCTGCTTGGCTAAACCATAGAATTCTGCCTAATTAGACGCTGTTTGAGACTGACCTGCTTCTGCGACTCCAGCATGCGGATCTTCCCACTGAAGGATGATATAGTTCTTCCCTAAAAATTCACAAATCAAAGCTTGATCATGCTGGTTTCTAACAGCAAAGGGATTGTTTATATTTTCCAGAGCTGCAGGGGGAAGTTTGCTGGAGGTTCAAACTACAGAGGGGGAAAAAAGGAAATGTAACTTTCATTCAGAGCTCACACGCTAAATGCCATTTGCCCACTGGGCTTGCTCTTCATGGGGAGCTGCAAATTGTCCGTTCAGCTGCCAAGCAGAAACCAAACCTAAAGACAAATGCAAAAAAAAGCCCTGAGCTTCTGAGGGACTGGGAACTGTATGCTTACTCAAGCAGGGAAAGAGAGTGTATGGCTAACTTACAGCAGGGGACTTAGAGGTGGACCAGCTTCAAAGCTTTACGATCTTTCCACTGGTCCCCATGGGATTTGGGCTCCTGGTCCCATCTCTCCCCATATTTCTTTCAGAAGTAGCAAGGAAGAGCATTCGGACCTGAAACTAGAGATGATGGATTCAGAAGGATTGGCTAGGGATCAGGTCCAGGCTTGGTATTGATGTTTCGCTGCAGTTACTGCCCGTGGGATTCTGACAGGACTTCCTCACCCAAAAGCAGATTAACTTTTTTCCCAAGAACCCTTCCCCTCCAGCTAATCCTGACTCTCCCCAGGGGGTCTGTGGCAGTGTTTGAGAACTATTTTTCTTAAAAGTGACTCCATCGTTTCTTATGGTGTAACAGCAATAATTACCCATTTTATCAAGCAGGCATGCAAGATCAGGACATACCATCCCCAAAGCAGTATGGTAAAAGACTAGCATAAATAAATGCAGGGAACATGCTTATCCCCTCAGGACAGCAGGATCAAGCTCAAACACGCTTCCAGTAAGGAGGATTTAAGATATGAGCCCACTTTGAAAAACTCATTGAGTGGATCAGGAAATATGAAATATAGTCCCTGATAATGAACAACCTGGCAAGTGAAAAACTCCAGAAGATGTAGTTAAAATGGTCTTATAAACATAAGTGCCATCGCACGTCAGTAGGTTGGCTAGGGATGTGTGGAAGCCCCTGGTGCTGAAAACCAGCGAGAACAGGCTGGAGGCTGCTAGGACTTTAGGTAAAGCTATGACTCCTCTTCCAGATTTGGAAATGGATTATATGTGAGAGAAGAGAAATTGTTGGTTGTCTTCGAGGAAGGCAGATGAGCATTTTCAAGTAGCTCTTTGGAACTGGATGCTTGAGGTTGCTTTCTGCTTTCCCTTCTACCTCATGGGCAAGAGTATTATCTTGGCTGCAAAAGATGCAAAGGATGGAGTCGGGCTTTTGGCAGCCACCATGAAATCTCAGTGATGTCCTCAAAGCTGGCTGGTGAGATTTCAATTATAGGTTCTTCACAAAAGTTCCAAGTGAATTTGAAAGGGGTCCCTGAATGCCAAATAACCTGTAAGTGAAAAAGCTGGTTTCTGTCTGGAGCACCTAACTCCAAAAGCACTTTGATTGCTCTGCACAGCAGAGCTTTAGGGTCTGGTACAACTTGGCACTCTTGACATTTCTTGCTGCAATGGTCAGCTCTCAGAAACCAAACAGAGCAAGAGGCAGGAGCTTCTTTACTAAATCACTTCCTCCTGTAACATAGTGCTTGGGGTAAAACATGCTGTGATGAGGGGAAAGTACAGTCACATTCACACAGAAGGGAACAAGGTGTAGATCCAAGAGTCCAGGATGAACGCTAGCAGGAGGAGAAGTGTGAAAAGAAGGTTCTTCTATGGAGATGAAGTGGTGAAAAAGCTAATTTAGGAAGAGTGGCTTCAAGACCTAAATTTGTCCTATATTTTTTGTGTGATCTTGAATCGCTTGTGAAGCTCAGATCCTTAGTATGTAACTTTTTAATTCCCTTATGATCTTCAAGGATGGAGGTGCTTGATTGCACGCTATCAGCAAGCCTCAGTTCTCCATCTCAAAAGCAAGGAAGATGGAATTTCCTTTAGGACTATTCTTCAGAAAAACATGTTACATTGATTGGTGGTGGGCATCTTTACTAATGGGCTCAGAAAAAACTCCACTCCCTCCCAGAAACACAGTGAAGAGATCCACAATGTCAAGTTCTTACACTGAAAGTGATGATGGTGCTCTTCATTTTCAAGGTTTGCAGCCACCACTGTCACTTAGCAAACCTTGAAGCCTCTTCTTGGAAGGCTTTGCCAGGAGTAGGCAGTCACTGCAGTATTTCAGCTCTCCTTCAGCTGCCCTGCCAGTGATGAATACTGTTTAATTACAAAAACAGAATTTCTGTCATTTCTCTCGGCATGGCTTCTATTGGGGAAGATTAAACATCAGCCAAACATTACTGAATTACCTTTTTAAACCTATTATTTCAACGTGATTAACTTCTCTTCTTTTCATTTAGCTGTAAGCAAAATCTTGTTTACAAGGCAAAAAAAAAATGCATTTGCTATAATATCGGCAATAATAATAAAAATGAACATCACAGGGAAATAATTTATGTGTAAACCAGCATAAAAATGTCATTGATGCATGAGTTTCCTCTTCAATTAATAAAAAGGAGGAAATATTTAAAAACAATTTATCAAGGAAATACATACAGTTCATACATCATGCACTCACAAAGGCTGTACTAGTATCCATTCCACAAATAGCAGCGTGACCTGGACTATTGCACAGATGCTGGATTCCTTTGTGTGACCTAATTTGGAGTCGTTGTCTAGGACAAGACTTTGACTTTGTATCACGTGAAGATCCTGGGTTAAAATACTGATAAAAGCAGCTTCTGTTAAGACAGGTAACAGCTAGTTCTGATTGGATAGCCCAAAATGAACAAAACAGCTCTCAATTCTGGCTTCACTATCAACTTGTTATTGAAGTTGTTGTCATCAACCATAAATCCAGGTGATCTACTCGGGAAGACTAAAATGTTATCTATTCTACTTCTGATGCTGCTGTTTCAAAGTCGTCACAAGTGTAGCACAAATGGGACATGAGGGTCCTGCAATTACCACTTCAAACTAGTGTTGCCCAGAAAACTAAGAGTTAAAATAAATTCAAAGCGGGAAGGTGGGGTGCAACACCCCCTCTGCTGACCTTGGCTCTGCAGAGTCCATCAAGATTCAAGAGGTCTCTGAAGGCACATTCACTGTCGTCTCCTCGTGGTGTCAGAGCGTGGCTTTGGCTGTTCTTGCAGTATAATTATTAGATAAAGTGAATGTACCGAATCAAAACCTGAGGAAACACTTAGAAATCAGCAAAGGTATTTGGAATGGTGTTTATGCAGTATATGAAGATAAGACAAGTAAAGAAAAAAATGTCTTCTCCTCGTTGTTTTTCCAAGTTACTTACGGTGAGATGCTTTGAGGCAGGTACTGCCGTTTGCTGCAACCTCATCCAAAGCCTGACACACTGAGCACTGAGGGTGTTGAGAGCCACAGGATGGGCAGGACGGAGGCTTTAAGGTGTAAGTTTTTCCAAATATTTCCATAAGTTTTAGTGTAGGTACTAAACCTTATGAAAGTAAATGCAGAAGTAGAAAACTGCTGAAAGGGAATGTCCCTGTTTTATGTGTCTTGAGCTCATGTCCATTTTCTCCTCAAGGTTGTTGTGAAGTCCCTGAAAATCTGGTTGGGTTTGGTTTTGTACCCCCAAGGAGCAAAGGACACTTTTGACAAGAAAAACGATCAAAAGGGTCATTGGAAACGGGGCTGTTCTCCTGGAGCTGGGCTGTTTCTTTGCTGTCTCCCACGGTCCAGGCAATGCGGGCTCCTGGAAGCTGCAGGTGGAGGGAGGTGCTGCCACACGTAGCTGGGATATCTCTGGGGAGGTGTGAGAAACCTGATAGTTTCTGTTTGCAGAAGCTACTTGTTCACTCCCTCATGGCTGACAAGTTTTCGGGGATACTTATATCCCACCACCTTGGAAAGCTTCTCATCTCACCGGGGAAGAAAAGAAAAGAAAAAAAAAATACAGAAAACCAATGTGATACTGAGCGGGACTTTGTATCTAGAGAGGATAGAGAAAAATCATATCTGTAATTCCCCTACATCTCTGTGGCTGCTGTTGGTTTAGAAAGGCTACCTGAGAACAATCCTGCAACACCAGAGGTGGTGCTCAGCAGGTTCTACCCCTGCCTGGGCACCCTCTGCTCTCCTGGGGTGCTGCTGCCAGCGCAGCTGAGTTGGGTAGTTGAATTCTCCCAGGACAGAGAAACCCCTGGCTGGTCATGGCTAACCCTCAGTTCCCCTCCATTCCCTGGCTCACTGGGACAAGCCAATGCAGTCAAACACCCACTTTTTTTTTAATGTAGTGCAAAAAAAAAAGAGTGAACACAGTGAATACGGTGAGCATCTCTGTTGCAGGCAGCCTGCACAGGCAGTGCAGTGTCCATCTGCCAGACTGCCAGAGAAAAAGCACTTGCAGGTATCTTCTCAATTGCTAGCAGACCCCTCAACCTCCCCCTCCAACATTTCTCTACCCATTTCTTCCTTGCTCCACTCTTTGTGAAATGAAGATACAGGTCTCACTCCATCACCAGGGCTGCTGCTGATGGGGGGTTTTACCTGAGACGTTTGGATGCTGCTGAGTTGGTATTCGGTTAAAGGAGCATCAAGGAGTACCACCAGGGCAGGGGGAAAGGATTTTCCACGTGAGGCAGGAGGACATAGAAGGATTTTTTATGCAGAGAAAGGGACATGGCATAAAGCATTTGTCCTGCTCCTTCCTTATGTCTGGGTCCTGCCTGCCTGTCACTGCAGATGGAGCTTTTCTTTTGTGGTACAGCAAACAGCATTTATAGATTAGAAATTGTTCAGCCTGCTGCTTCACAACCTAAACTGTGGCCAGGGTGGAAAGGCAAAGTAGTCTGAGTCACTGCTGTTTGCTGTGCCTTCAGCCACTTTGTCCATCAATACTTCAAACAAGTGGTTTTCAGTTCCTGGCCTGGGAATACCAATCCTTCCCCCTCGCAAATGCTAAAGGGCTTCTTTCCTTCCCTTCCAAGGCTTCTTCTGGCCAGGATTTTAAAAAGTGGCATTAAATTCTGCCGGCCAGGGAAGGCACCTGTCCCAGGGTGGTTATTTTTAGCAGCAGAGCTGACATTCAATACGGTAGCCCAAGTTATAAAAGTTGGCCAGCATCATCTCGCCGTGAGATATGTTTTGCTTCAGCGTGATTTAACTGGAGTTAAAAAACGAGCTTTGAGGTCTTATAAACAGGAGAGCAGAGGGGTTGCTTCTAAGCATAAATCACACAAATATTAAGTGGGAAAGTACATCCAAATTGGTACTTGTTTGCTCAAAGCTGTTTAAATTAAGGGTAATATCATCCCTTCTCAAGAAAGATAGTTCATAATTTCCTCAAACGAGGGCTAAACCAACCTAAAGTAACACTATACAGCACAAAACACTACTGACACAGGGAAAGGAGAGCAGAATGCTTTTTGGCTCCCTCTTTGGAAATGGTGACATGGGGAAGGATCGTGGCCATGAGGCAAATGAGTTTAAGAGGTCACCTCAGCAGAGAGGCCACAGCTGGACACATCTGTCTCCCTAGCATCTCCATCTCAGCCCCGTGGCAGCGTTAGAAAGGAGAATTTTCTTTCTTGTTTTGAACACCAACTGGTCTTTTAACGCCCTTGCTGATGCTGGCAACTAACTGGAGGGGAAAAAAGCCCATCTCTAAATTGAAACTTTTGAGATTTGCAATATCCCACTGAGCTGATGGGGAAAGGGAGCTGCATTTTTCTTTCCTCAAATTTCAGTGAAAACACAGAGGAAAAACTCAACAGCAATAAAAACTTTAAAAAATCATTTTTCCTACAATACAAGTCTCCTAGAAATACACGCAATGTTTGCATCTCCCTTTGATAATGAGAAAGCTACAGCTGGGGTATTCAAACCCATATATGTATTTTTCTGTGGTAACACATAGAGGTTTCCATCCCAAAGCAAGCTCTTACTGGTCTGGGTGCTGCACAGAGAGAACCTGTGCCCAAAGTGATGATGATCCGAGTGTCTGGAAGTAACAAGGAGTTGTCTTTCTTACATCTAGCCCTGAGATTTTCCTACTAGTGGTAAGAGGCATGAATTTTTGCTCGTGATGAAACCCTAAGTAATAGCATTGTGTGCTACTAGGTGACTGGGTTTGCTCAAGGAAAGGGTTATTTATTCACCTGTAAAACAAATGAGTGTTTTCTCTGGGTTGAAGTGTATGCTAGGAACATGCCTCCCTGCATCTCCCTGAAGCTACATCTCATCTTCCAGCTATGATTCAACAGTTCCCTAAGTGTGCTGGCAGCACTCAGCTTGAAAGGTGATACCGTACCCAGCTTTCCAGTTCTTCACCCGACCAGCGTCATTCACATCCCTCCACTGCCATCGGGGCTCTCAAGAATGTTCACTGCTGAATGCTCACATAATTTCTCATTAGCCACTTCTGTTGGCTTCGTGTCCTTTCTGTACACATAACCAATATGCATTAGCAGTTTCCAGTAGGTCCATCAGGACTTTCTCCCCAGTCTCCTTGGCAAATACGACAGCATTATCACAGGCTCAGATTTAGTTAACCCCTCCATATGCTGAGCATCCCTCCTCCTCCACTGCCATCCATGTTTCCTTTTGCTCACCCTGCTGAGTTTCATTTTCAGTAATTATTAGTAGGGGTGGTTTTTTTTCTTCTTGAAAAATGAAAATGCATAGTTTGGGGGCTTGCTTTCATTAGGCACTTTTATATAAAATCTGCTCATTGCATCTTTGTATAGAACCTGCTTCAAAGAGAACAAGAAAGAATATTGGGTTTAGTTCTAAGTTTTTCACTGGCTTTACCCGTTGATGGATTGATTGAAGTGATGCTAAACCAGGCATGAACTTGGTCTGTAATATTTTAAAATATTTAAAATTAATCTAATTATTCCTAGAAAGAGGCTCACCAAACACTGCTCAGGAACACAGACAGGGATAGGTAGGGTTTGTTTTTCCAATACTTCAGTCCAGTCAGGGTTTATCACCGGTCCAGGCATGGATTGAAGTACCCAGCACATCTGACTAAACCAGACCAAAACTCCTCCAGCAGCTGGTTGTTAGATACGTTTACAAGAGCAGTGGTTGGGATCAGCTTGCACTGTGCTCTTTCAGGCAGAGGGATGTCACAGCACGCAGCACCCTTGCCACGGTGACAGCCACACCAAAGCCTGCATCGACAAAATCCTTCGCTGTTTACCTTGAAAATGCTCCAACATGTTGATTCGTGTTGCCTCCTATTTCAAGGCTGGGGGAGATATGTTCCAACTGCTGTGCCTCAGGCTTGTGAAATATTATATGGTGAAGCTAAATGCATGTTTATTTTAACAATAATAGCCTTACATGAGGGGAACCCCTGATGGACTTGTTCAGCAAGACTGTTAGTGGCCGTGGCTGCGGAGCAAGAAAATATCAGAGTATTGCCCAGGCTCAGTGACTTTTGGGTGAGGGACTGGTGCTCCATCAGTTAGTAGTAGCAGGACCATGTCCTGTTTTCCACTCCCAGCTACATCCTCTCCAGCTCCTTGTCTACCACGCCATTGTTTTCCATTCAGTTTGAACAAGTTACAAGTTACAAACTCAGTCCTGAGTCCTTTGCTATCTGCAGTGTGGCTCAGCCCAAGCATAGGCAGAGAGATGCTCATCTAGCTTCACATCTTGACCTGGGATTTCAAATTCACTCATGGTTCATGACTTTCCAGCACTTTGATTGAGTTTGAATTCCTCTCTTATTTTCGTTACTTAACTCAAAGCATTTACCAGCTTACAGCAGAAACCCAAAGTCAGCCTCATGAGTCACCTCACGTTATTTTTGACTCAACAACATAGGAGAGGAGTTTTTAAATCCTGTCTGGAGAGAGGCAAACTTCCAAGAGAAGTGGAAGTCAGATTTGCTGTGGAGGACCATCCAAAAAACTCGGGCATCTCTCCAGAGTTTATCTAGCCCAAACAAAACCAGCGTCTAACCTGGAAATTGAACAAGTGATCCCAAGATGCCAGCTGGATAAGGAGCAAGAATACTCTCTTGGGTGGTAGTCTCAAATTTGTAGTTTTGGTCTAAGTCAGCAGCCACCAGCCCAAAGGTGATCATTTTATCATCTCGTAAAAGTTTTGATGTGAGCCAAGGCTCTGAACAGAGGTGAGATTTCATCATTTCCTCAAGTGTAAAAAATTAGAGGGACATTTTTTCCCATGAACCAACCATCTGAAGGCCAGGAGAGCCTGGATCCAGCTCTGGGCACCGTGTGCCACCAGTGATGCTGGACACAGTGGAGACTGTGGTGGGAAATGGCTGCAAGGATGTGGAACAGCTGCTGAAGGAGGGCAAGGACTTGGATTGGTGCAAGGTGGGAAGAGGAAAGGTAAGGTGCGAGGGTGCTACTAAGGGGAGGTGGTGGTGACATCCCTGATAACTGCCCTCCAATCTGTTAGATCTCATCCAGTTTCCTTGTCTTTACCATATAGGCAAGTGGCTTTGGCATCGTTCTACCAGGAGACGAAAACTGAAGGTCTTTTTCTGAACTGTATTTGGATCTTTTACCGATCCCTTCTATTCGCATCCTTCCCTCCTTGGAGAGACTAAAGGGGTGACACCACATGCATCTGCAAATTATTTGTTTATAAACTGGGCTGTAGGTGTTTTTGTTGCCATTAACATGCAGGTTATTGGTCCAGGCTCATCTTGTCCCCAACCAAGGACTGAGTGTCACATGAATAATACAACCAGCTTGTAACAGTGCTGCAAACAGGACAGGATCAGAGGCTGCAATAGGAATGTCATCTAAGTAAAAACACTGGATCTGTCTGTTTATGGATCTAATAAATTATGTTGGAATTGTGCAGTTATAAATCCGGGCTGTCCAGTAAACCCAACAACTAATTTGTCAGTCGCTCGTCTAGCAATCTGACTCTCCCTTGCAATTGCTCACCATGCAGATAACAAGGTGCCTTACAAATCTCTTGGTTAAATGTCATTTGTTTCAGTGCCATAACACGCTATGGATCATTGCTCACACACAGTAACCCAATTATATTAACCTGTGCAGCAATACGGTGTAATGACATGACATTAATGCGAACACTTCTGAGGTTTCCAACAATTTGGTCTTTCCTCCGAAGGGGTTTTTCTCCTTAAGCATCTTTCTCCTTCTTTCCTCCCTCCCCCAATACTTAGAGGCAAAGCAGCGTATCTACCCAAACACATCTAAAATCATCATAATTTCCCAAGTAACTGAAGCTCATTCACAGCTTGGAAAGCGAGTCTGAGCCGTATTACTTGGTATCTCTCCAAATCATAAGTATCGCCGTCTGTTAGGCTCTGGCTTCTCTTTGGCATTTTTGTAAGAATACCTTTTAAATATAATCCCTTACATTTTGTCAGTAGTGATCATGTGACCCTTCAGTAGTGAGGGAAAACAGCACTTTTAAAATACACAGAGTGAAAAAACCCAAGTCTACGGCAAGATGAAGCTGTTATTATTTTCTATCAGAATAAAAGCTGGTTAAACACACTAGCAAGTCAGTTGGCTGATTTGCCTCCTATTTGCATTGCTGCAACAGGCACAGAGTGAAAAAAACAGAGACTACAAGGTAGATTTGGTAAAAGCATGTCAGTCAGGCACATGGGCATAAAAGTAGTGAAGGAAGTTACTTTATAATAACGGTGTTGGGGTTTACTTTTTTTTTTTAAAAAAAGGCAAACACATGTTAAAGTATGGCTGAAAATTTCCTGTATTCTTATTTTTGAGAGAAAAATAGAAAACTACTGCCTGGTTTTACTGACTGTCACTGAAAAAATCTCCAGAGTGCTGTGGAGAGGGTGCAAGAGGATAACCAGCTAGTTCAGAGAAGGATGCAGGTCCAGTGGAAAGACGGGAAGGATTTATAGCTCTGTCTCGTGGTGGTAGCTGTTTTCCATCATTATGGTGTATGGGGGGCATATGGGACAGATTCTGATCTTCTGGTGATCCTTGACTCTCCAGCTGGTTTGCTGGGGAAGGTGACACCACAAGGGGAGTAACCTGCCCTCAGTCCCTGCTCAGAATACGTCCCTGTGTTTCTCTGTATTTATGGCTTTTTTCGGCTTCTGCAGAGAAGGCAAGTAACACTATCGTAAGCACTGGGCTAAACTTGCTGATATCAGCTAAACTCAGCTTCTTCCTGTAGGAAGAGTTTTAGTAAGTAAAGAAATAAAGAGGCTGCATCTCTGAGAAATCTTACCTGACACAAACATGTTTTGATCAGCCCAACACAATCTGTAACAGGCGCATCTAAATATTATGGAGAAATATGTGGTGATCGGCTCCAAATACACGGCCTGTAATGTATACTTGCTAAATTCTTTCCATTGTGCTGTTAAATGCATCCAGCTGTCCACACGTTAAAGTTAAATATACTGTACTATAAAACTGAACGGAGAGTGGAAACTATTAAAATAAACCCAGCTATTTCCCTGTTCCCCCTCTCCCTCCCAATCAAGTATATTTTAGTTGGGGAAGGAGGAGAGTTATAACAACAGTTATTTGATGTGGCACATGGCAATGTCAGGGGGAGAGGGGAGTGCAAGTGGAGAGAATGGGAACAGCGAGGAGAAACGAAGGTGAACGTTCTGGGTGACCTGGGGTGGGCCAAAGGATCCTTCTTGTGAAGAGCAAGCAGAACCCCAGCTGAGTTTGCCATGCAGAAAAAAGGGGCATGGGAAAAGGCAGGGAGAGGGTGATGTTGTCATGGATGAAGGGAGAGGTCTTGGAGAGCCATGATAATCTGTCTCATAAAGGAACAAAACATCTTTTTTTTTTTTTTTTTTTTTTTTTTCTTTTAAAAAAGATTTGGGGTCCATGGGTTGCAAAGTGTTTCCTAACAATTGATTTTGTTTGGTTTCTAATTTATGGTTATTTTATTATTAACTACTGTGGAAAGAGCAGAGATAAAACAGCTATAAGAATGCAATCTGGGATGATTCTCGTATCTTATGGGCAGTGAAAGTTGATGTCTAGTGTCCTAGGATTAGAATATTAAACTGAAAACTCTTATCCAGGGGCTGAGCAAGAGGAACAAGATAGAAAAGCAATAGTCTATGAGAAAATAGCTTTTTTCTAACTAACTTTCCTCTCATTTTTCTAAGGAAGTGTGATTTGTATTGTCTGTCTGTCTGTCTGACATGGAACATCCAGAGGTTTGTTCTGTTTGGGTTTTGAAACCAGCAAAAGACAGATATCAAACACAGTGCTCCTGCTGAACCCTCATCCATTTGGAGAGGCAGCAGCCCAGTGCCCTGTTGAGCCACTGGCAAATTTGCCAGGTGTTTAATTATGCGGGATCATGCTGGCTGCTGTGTTCATTTAGAAATATGGAAGAAGCCAAATCTGGACAGCAGAGAAGGGAAATGTGGTTGTGAGCAGCAGCATGAACTGGTGGCAAAGTCCTCATAGCTGCTGTCCCCTCCCTGTATGTGAGCCTACGTTTTTGCCTAAATTATTGCCCACACCAGCTGAAGGTTCATCTTTAAACGCCCTGGCTGAACAAGTGCAAATCTGTTTTGCCCTCCAGTACCTTTCAGTGAGTAACAAACGTTAACATTTTAAAAAAATAAAATAAAATAAAAGGAAGCTGTTTCAACATCACTTTTAAAGCACACCAGATGCTGCTCTGTGATGTGTTTGAGATTTATGCCGCTGTAGTGCATAGCGAACACTGGCTGCATCATACTTGTATGGTGTGTTGGATGAAGGGACAGTATCCATCACCGTCAGCCAGAGCATTTACTCCTTGTTAGGGCTGGAAACCAGGCTTCAAATGCCCAATTTTATTGAGCTTTGTAGGTCAAAAAAACATAAAAGTCAGAGGTAGGGGTAGAGTTTTGCTCTATTCTCATGGAAACACCTGGAAATTGCTTTTTCGTTTACTTTTGTTTTGGTCACAGAATTCCAGCGTTGTTTTTCTAAACATGAACCTTTGCCCTGAAAAACCCTACCTATAAACAAGCCCATGCAACACAAAATCATCCATTTCAACAGCTATTTTTTTATCATGAGCAGATCCCTGTTGAAGGCAACGGTCTTTGCTTTGAGGGAGGATGAAAATAGTGCCTGGGTCGGCTGTTGGTAGGGCAAGAATCGGTAGGTTTAAAATCGAACAAGCAAGATCTAGATGAAGCCACAAAGAGCAGGAACAGAGCACTTCATACAGTGCAGTTGGGTTCAAATCTTTGCTGGTTCTTCGTGCTCAAATTGCACATCATCCTGTCTCCAGCTCTGTTGTCGTCTATCAACAGCAAGGTGTTTTTCCAGTACTATGAAGTAATCCACTTAGTCCCCGATTATTTAACGCTGTGCAACTATCTGATTGCTGTTTGCCCTCTTGACAGCTCGGGCAGCAGCAATACAACATATCCAAAGCCTTAAGCATGCCTGCGTGGGGGCTCGCTATCAAACGCTGTGAAGGTCGGGGCCCCTCAGGGTGTCAGTGATGAAGAGGAGACTGTGGAGAAGCTCTCTGGGGTGAGGAGAGTGACGGATAAATCAGCTGCCTCTATGGATAAACCTATGGGCATGGAAAGCAGCTCCGTTGTTGAGATTTTGCCAAATAGGAAGAGAAGGTGGAGGGAGATGTTTCTGATAGGAGATGTCCAGCATCTATCATTGGCACTTGGCTTTGGCATTTTTTAAAATAGAAGTCCCTCTGCCACACCTACGCATCGGGGATGCACAGGAATAACAAAGTCAAGTCATGTTAAAATGTCCTAGGATCAAACCAGCAATGTCTTTCGTAGCTCTGGTGGCTTCAAAGTCTTCTCTTATGTCATATGCTTGAGATGGGAGCACTGTTTGCCAAGTGTCAGCTTTCAGGAGTATTTGGTATCAGCCTACAACTATCAAAAGGCGAATTAAAGGTGAACTAGAGTAATCTGTGCAGTGGAGAGTGTAAATGTGTCAGATAAGAGGGTTTGACGCAGATCCAAGCTGCTTCTTCTCCCTCCTTCCTCCCTGGTTTAGGTGGGAAAAAAAATAATAGCTTTTCAAAAGCCATTTCTATTGTTGTCTTGTAATCAGCTCTAATTTTTCCTCCTCTTACCTACTGATTCCCCTGCATACTTTATTTGATGTTTCCAATAAGAGAGATCTTCACCTCAAAATAAACAAGTGTACTTTGCACTTCCACAGCTGCTTTTGATCCAGTGATTTCCAACAGCTTCACGGATGGGCTTTCAGCACCTTAGAGGGATGAGAAATGCACTCTTTTATAGCCCAAGACCCTCGTGTCCTAGGGGAACCATCACAACCTTCCACCCGAGGCAGCCATTCCCGCCTGTGAGCAGAGAATTTACCTTCCTGGCTTCGGACCACTTTACTCCTGGCTTTCACCTTGGGGCTGAGGAGTGGGAAACCAGATCTTCTGCAGCTCAGAGATGTGAAGTGAGGTGTCTTCATCAGACAGCAGTTCAGTGGCAGCCTGGAGGAGCCCTCAGCTCCTCTGCAAACCATCTCTTCTGTCCCTGCCAGAAAACAACCCCTCTGCATTTCCTATGTCAGATGTGGGAAGAACAAAACAATGCCCACCCTGGCCATGTTAGGCTGGGGTTTTCAGAGGTGTATGAAGAAGTTTGGTGACTGATTTGCACTGAAAGCGTGCTGCATATGGACATTTAATGCTCTCTGGCTCTGCTGACAGCCTCCACCCTTGCTGGGTTAATGGTCTTAGATTCCATCCCTTCCCAAGCTTGATGCAACTGTTTTATACAAGCTGCATAGCCCACCCCTTGACAATCTTTCACCAGCTTTAAAATCCTTTTTGGTTCAGGTCTTGCAGCATTTGCTGGACTTAAGGAATTTGACAGAGTGAGAACTGTGGGCCTTTGCTCAGCTGGTAGGTAAATAAAAGCCTGGCTCCCTGTTCTTCTGCTCAGCATAAAATGATGCATTGACACAGGGCAGGATGCATATTCACCTCCATTCATCCCTCCTCTTACTCATTTCCCTCAAAACGTGATGATGCCCCCACTCAATTACTTCTGCTGAGGACACCATCCGTCAAGAGGTATGTGGTTAAATGGCAGAGCAGAGCAATGCTTGAGAAGTGGCTGGTGGCTGTGTGCCATTCACATCAAATTCATGTGTGTTTTAGAAAGGCACCAATGAAGAAAGCACTGGCTTTTCCCAAGTCTGATGCTGCCCTTCAGATAACCTTGGAGCAAACATACCTATTCCTCACTTATTCCTACTTTTATTCCTATTCCTATTCCTGTTCCTATTCATAGAATCCTAGAATGGTCAGAGTTGGAAGGGACCTTAAAGACCATCCAGTTCCAACCCCCCTTGCCCTGGGGGCAACCTCCCACCAGAGCAGGTTGCTCCAAGCCCCATCCAGCCTGGCCTTGAACCCCTCCAGGGATGGGGCAGCCACAGCGTCTCTGGGCAACCTGTTCCAGTGCCTCACCACCTTCACACCAAAGAATTTCTTCCTGAGATCTACCCTAAATCTCCCCACTTCCAGTTTAAAACCATTACCTACCACTCCACTTCCTGGCCAAGAGTCCCTCTCCAGCTGTTCTGGAGCTCCCTTCAGATCCTGGAAGGCTGCTCCAAGGTCTCCCCGGAGCCTTCTCTTCTCCAGGCTGAACAGCCCCAGCTCTTTCAGCCTGTCTTCATAGGAGAGGTGCTCCAGCCCTCTAATCTTCTTCATGGCCCTCCACTGGACCCATTCCCATTTCTGTTTCTGTTCCTATTCCTACTCCTATTCCTACTCCTACTCCTGTTCCTTTTCCTATTCCAGTTCTTGTTCTTGTTCTTATTCTTATTCTTATTCTTATTCTTATTCTTTTCTTATTCTTATTCTTATTCCTACTCCTACTCCTATTCCTATTCCTATTCCTATTCCTATTCCTACTCCTATTCCTATTCCAATTCCAGTTCCTGTTCCTATTCCTATTCCTATTCCTATTCCTATTCCTATTCCTATTCCTATTCCTATTCCTACTCCTATTCCTAATCCTGTTCCTATTTCTATTCCTACCTATTCCTGTTCCCATACGAATATCTGCATGCCCCGTTTCCCTTCCCATTCCCTCCATTGCATAATTGGCAATTCACAGGGTGAAATTTCTGCAAGCTGAAAAACAACGTGGGAACCGAGGCAGAGCTGCAGGGTGGTATTTGCAGATGGTTGTCGTAAAGCCCTGCAGATTTGATATCTGTAACCAAACACTTTCAGCCTAGATTTCGGGGAACCCTGTGTGGTGGCCACAAGCAGCCTGGGATACCCCATATCCACCCCACTGAACTCCTTGGCTGACAGAGACAGGTTACTTGCAATTTTTTATAATTCTCTTTTATTTTTTTTTGCCAGTGTAGCTTATGATGCCTTGCTGGAGGTCAACATTTGCGAGGAGATGAAATCTCTGATGTACTTAACTCTGCAGGCAGAGTGCCACTGCCTACTGACAAAGCAATTCTAGGGAAGATTAAGGTTTTGCTACTCTTTAATTAGGGAACCAGGGAGAATTAGAGGTGTGACTGCATCCAGGAGCTTTGTAAGGGAGCCCGCGCTTGTCTCTAATGCAGGAACTATTAATAGCCATTTCACAGGATTTTGTCTCAAATTCAGAAGTTAGTCCCAAAACAACAATTAAAGATCCGTTAATGACAGTGGATAAAATGAGAGATAAAGAGATTTGTACGAGCTGTTTTTTCCCTGCAACTGTTTTATCCTGAGAGAACTTTCTCCCTCCATAAACATTTCTCTTGTCCTCCAGGCCCACTGGGTGAGTCCCCAGTTGGTACCCGGCTCATTTGCTGCCCCAACTCCAGCTCAGCTCCCCGCCTGCCCCTGCCCGGGCTGTCAGCACAGCACACTCAGCAGCTTCTTGCTTTGTGGGTATTCAAATGCTCTAAGCAACAATCAAAAGCCCCTGGTTTACAGCTGTCTTGTGACTGAATTCCAAACCCATTTTTACGCTGGATAAAGTCACTCTTCTGTCTTTTAAACAGCAAGTCACCCCTGCAAAGCCCTCTTCCTGCTCCCTGTGAGGGGATCAAGAGGGAAGGAAGGAGGGAAGATGCTGCCACTTAAGGGAAAAAAAAAACAAACTCAAACAAAAACAAATCCTAAACTGATCCAATTGGCTGGGGAGCAGATTCCTTCTGTCCACCTACACAAGTTGCCTGCCCTTGACGGATTGATTTCATTTATCTACTTATTTTGCGAGCGCTTTTGCAAAAATCCAAAGGGAAGCAAGCTACAAAAAGAAATGCTGTCACAGGGAAGTTAGTCATTAACAGCCAAGTGTCTCCCAGACAAGACAGAGATGCTGCAGCCTCTCTGAAGTTTGCATGTCATTATGGAAGGATGTTGGGATGTGACAGACACGGGGATTTAAGACAGATCTTTTCCTTGCCCAGGGTCCCCTCCGTGTCTGTAGTGTTTATATGGGATCACTGAGCTATATCAAGCATTCAGCATCAAACATATGAAGTACTATCCACA
The DNA here is from genome assembly GCA_013400375.1 of Thinocorus orbignyianus. Lineage (NCBI taxonomy): Eukaryota > Metazoa > Chordata > Aves > Ciconiiformes > Thinocoridae > Thinocorus > Thinocorus orbignyianus. The sequence continues at coordinate 1,501,614 of VXBW01006168.1, read as the reverse complement.
CGCATCACCCGTCAAGAAAGATTAACTTTTCACTGCACAGCAGCACAGAAATACTCCCTGGGCAAAGAAGGACTGCCTGGACGTGAAGCTTTCTTCTTCTTCCCCCCATTCCTCTCATTAAAATTGTAGGTGGCTGATGGAAAAGGCTTACCTAGCACAGAGATGAATGCCCAAGAGCTAATTTGCTGCAGGAATTGACTCTGTTGTGGTTCTAGGCAGAACAGTGATTTGACGGCACCTTAAAAGTGCTTAAACCACTTTGCTGAATCAAGTCTGAGTCCAGAATTAGATTAAAAACATAACTGACCTGGGATTTGACGTTAATTCTTTGGTACTGCAGCTGCCCCTGAAGGGATAAGCAAAACATCCCATCTCTTTGCCCTCTAAAGCCTTGTCAGAGCCAGTCACAACCTCACGATCCAATTTAGCCACCAGGGAAGTCAGGATTTCCCTTGGGACCTGGATTTCAGCTGTAGCCAGCCTCACCACTGCTGTCCTCCAGCATCCAAGCTGGGTAGCTCCAGGTCCACACCAGGGTTTGGTGTCCTTCCCTGCTTCACAGCAAGATCAGGGGTGAGGGAGTGACACGAGGGGAGAGCTGGACCTCCCAATCTCGTTGTGTCCCACAACATCCCTGCCATCCTCCACTGACCAAGCTGGGCGAGTTTAATGGAGTGGCTCAGGCAGAGCTAGTGCGAAGAGGTTCCCATGTTTTTTCTCCTGGCCCATCACCCCTGAGCAGAGTGTAAGCCCTCACTCAGCAGCAGGTTTTTCCCCTTCTGTGTTTTAACAGTGGCAGGGGCGGGGGAAAATTGTCTGGTGAGCATCGTTGCACTGCTCGCTGGGCATTACACCAGGCAGCACACACCCTGCCTGCTTGTTTTAAACGATTCAGCCAGTACCCGTGAAATGGAAGCACTGGAAACGGGCTGGAAAGGACAGCTTGGCATCGCTGACTGCTGAGAGGGGTCCAGGAGCAACCAGCAGCCTCCTCGTTAGAAACACAAGCCAAGCTTCCAGTAGCGTCAAAACCAGGAGAGCCACTGCTTGTTCTGGCTCTGGAGATCTGGCTTTTGTGATTCTGGTGTGCAAAAACTGGTTACCAAGTTCTCCACATCACCAGTGGGCCCAGACAAGGAGAAACCATTCACAGAGAAAAGCTCTTTTGCTGTCTCCAGGCCCACATTTCTCAGGGGGTCTGAGTTTTCCTCAGAACAAGATTCATGGTTATACCTCACGTCTATCTCAGCTGATTTAATCACAGAATTTTAATGAAACTAGACCTAAAAGATTAACCAATAATCAGTACCAGAATGTGCTGATATTACGTACCATGGACCTAGCACCCCTGGTTGCTCTTCGTTTTTCAGTTCTCATTCTCTTTTCTTATACAGAACACCCAAGTGGAATGACTAGCTTCACTCTAAAACTCTAGTAACAGGCAAAAAAATCCCCCTTTGGTGATATTTTAGTGAGGATTAACTGCAAGCAACCATTAAAGCAATTTAACCCATAGCATTTCAGAGCAGAGCTAGAAGACAGGAGACCTGAGTTGGGACTGAGCCGCTGCTGAGCTGCTGCTTCCACAATTAGTGTGTTTCTTCCCACGAGCAATGCATGATAGGAACAGTTTTCCAAAGAGAAGGAAAAGCACTTTGCACCAACAGGAGATGCAGAGTGAAGGAAAGAGGCAGGAAAAGTTCACCGTTTGATGCCCTTAATCCTATTATCTGTAGAAGCATCACAAAACGGGAGTGCAAGAGCTCTCAAAGCATCAACAGAAATGACTGTGTTTTCTTCATGCCCTGCCTCAGAAGTTAAACCAATCTTTTTTTTCTTTCTTTCTTTTCCCCCCCCTGTGTTTATGTGCCAAGACCTGCTTACAAAGAGAACAGGGATTGCCTGGCAGTGATGACAAGATGAGATACATCACCCGTGCGCGGTACAGACGGACACACAGAACTTTACGCCCGGTCTCAGAAGAGATTGATGATCCTCAGGCACCTTGACAACCATGCAAGGAAGGGGTCTAGATCGTGCTTTTTTTTGTAGCTTGCGTCTGAAAATGATTCTTTCAGAGTAATTTCGTACTTAACATGAGGTCCACTGCTCAGTCTAGGAAACATGGAACATCTTGGCCTTAAATACTACTTTTGTACTTTACTAGAGGGAAAACGTCTTATTTTGCCCATCCTTTTCTACTTCACCTCAAGCAGAACAAGTTCCTCTGACGTGATTGCCATGTGTTGGCTCAGATTAACTTGTACTTTGAAAGGACAGAGAGAGCTTACTTTACTACATTTATGGTTTTAGCCAATTACTTCTGGAACAGCAAATCGAAGGCTCACTGTAAGACACTAACAAGCGGTATCAACGCATTTAGCTTGATGTGACTGGCTCTAGATGCAAACACAGAAATAATGTAATAAGCTTCTTTGCTTCAGCCACGTAGATACATCCCCCCCCAAAAAAAAAAAAAAAAAAAAAAAAAAAATCCCCCCAAAAATGTCTCTTTTTTTTTTTTTTTTTTTAAAAGAAAAAGGCAATTTTTCACATTTTAATAGCTTTCATTCCATGTCTTAATAAATGCATGTTTGTTGATTTGTGTAAGCGTGATGTAGGATTCTGCAAATGAATGTAATCTGCAACAAGGGGATAGCTAACCACTAGCTAACACTTTTGAATAATGAATCCCTACTGTATCAGATGGACGCTATTCATAATAATTCCTTGCTTTTCTCATTTTGTCGTGTACAGTAGCGATTAATCAATTTGCAGTGTTATGTCACCCGCAACAAATTGCTAGCACCAAGACAAATTTATTGCTTTATGATAAAAGAACTTGTTTAGGTAGAAATAAATTAAATTTGGGGGTTGTTATTTGAGTTTGATGTTTACATATATGACCCGTGCCGCACAGGCCGGCAGAGGTAAGGGTATCCAATTATTACGCCGGTGTTTTGAGGGTAGTTCAAAGAGATGCAAAAGCAAATGGTGTGTTTGTACAGCTAACTAGTCCTTGAAGAGAGTGAGTCCTGTGAACTCTCTGTGCCATGAACGAGGCCCTTCAGAAGAATTTGGAAGGCTTATCAGGGAACAGAGTTATGCGTTCAGTGTTTTCTTCCATTTTAAGATGGTTTGATGCAGGTTGTTTTGAGGGATCTAAAGGAGAAGCATCTCTCGGGGCCCTGACAAGGGACATTTTCACAGCTCTTCTTCTGAAGGTTGCATCGCTTTGTAGAAAGGGACGGAGTAGAAATTGCTTTGCAGGAAAGAGGTGGGAGGTCTGTCTGTCAGGCTGCCCTGCCATCTCTCTCTGCAGGTGATAAGAAGGTGTTTGACAAACAGCCTGGCTGTGTCCAGGGCAGCCAGAGGTCGGGTGCTGGAAACCAAGCACTGCTTCTCTGGTCCCACTCCTGAGCTCGAGGGCTCTGGAGTTGCTTCCCAAGGTATTCAGCAGAGATGACCAACCTCAAGTATGCAAAAGCTGATTAACTTCTAGCATGAAGAATGCAAAATTGCTACCTTTATGTATTTTATTTTATTTTTAGTTTCCTTCAACCTTTGACAGGCTCCAATGTCATGTTAGCTGCTCCTCAATAAATCTTGCTTTTCCTCGCACTTTCTTCTTCCCACTGCTGCAGAAATCACTTTGACTCTTTCTCCCTGGGTTAAATGATGCTGTTACTTCTCGGTCTTCGCTTGTTTCTTCCACTCTTCACTTTTTCTCATTTCTCGTATTCCTGACCAGGCACTTTCTGTAGCTCTGGATAATACCTCTCCCTTCCCTGCTATTCCCTACTAATGTCCTTGTCAGCCTTCTCCTGAATCATTGCTGCACCATCCCAAAAGATGTTTAACTGAGATTACCCCTGGCTTGAATCTTGCAAGACTGAGAAAACCCAATGTATCCAACCGTTGCTCCCCACGTGCACTCCAGCTTGTCAAGATGACCCCAAAATCTTGTGAAAATGAAGGAGGAGAGGAGAGGAGAGGAGAGGAGAGGAGAGGAGAGATGCTCAGTGTCTGGGTGCACAGCCCCGTTTCTGGAGATGCAGACAAACCTTCCAGAAAGCTGTGGTGAAAAGGGAATAAACTTCACGCAGTGCTTGAAGGGGTGTGAGAGCACCGCTGCTTATTCACAGAAATTCCCTCTGTTTGTCACTTTTCCTGAGGTGTATAACCCTGAGTGAACATTTGACTCACAGAGAGCATCCACACAATTCAGACCCGAGTGTGAAGAGCACCTGCAAAAATTACATACTCCTGAAATTCAGGTAAAAGCCTGTCATTAAATCCTAGTTTCAACAGACTCTGAGAATTCCTCCAGATTTTTGCTAGTGTAACTAGTCTCAGAGGGTTCTAATGTTAGTCAATGACAGCACAGTAATGGTCTATTAATTAGCCAGTTTCTATCAACATCCACAGTGCAATTTTATTATCCATGACGGCAGCCAGCCTTTGATAGCAATCTGCCCCCAGAATCAGGTGAGGGAGTTTTCACGCCTCCTGAACAGTTCTCATCTCTGACAATATCTCATGAAATCAAAGCTGTTTCATAAAGATTTCTCACCATCAAATAACCTGAATCAGGAAGATGAAGATGATGAAGAAGAAAAGAAAAAGAAAAGGAAAAAGGAAAAAGAAAAGGAAAAAGGAAAAGGAAAAAGGAAAAGGAAAAGGAAGAGGAAAAGGAAAAAGGAAAAGAAAAAGAAAAAAGAAAAAGAAAAAGAAAAAGAAAAAGAAAAAGAAAAAGAAAAAGAAAAAGAAAAAGAAAAAGAAAAAGAAAAAGAAAAAGAAAAAGAAAAAGAAAAAGAATAAAACACCCCAAATGATGCCTAAGCATCATTCTTAGGTGTTTTATTTGCATTATGTTAGTTTTGCTGCCACAACTCTGTCACAGCATCATCGTGCCAGCTACCATACACTACAGGTGGTAGGCTCCTATCTATGTTTCAGTGAGAGATATAATTGGAGCACGTGGGCAACCATACTAAAAATGAATTTTAAATAACTGCCAATTTAGCCCAGTGCTATAAACGATTAATTGTTCCTGTCCTGTTCCCCCAGCTGCAAGGGATGAGCTGGATCTGTCCCGGTGTGAGACGAGCGCTCTGCACACCTCCTTCTGACTTCAAGCCCACTTTATGCCACGTTATATTCCCTTTTCCAATGCAAAGTGGAATGTGAGGTTCTGGATCTCTCTCTCCATTAAAAAAGTTACATATTGCAAGTGTTGAGTCCTACCTTTTTAACGGATTTTTGGGGGTTTTTTTTAGCAAGAAGGTAACAATCACTTTTAGATTAAAAAAGCAGGGAAAGAGCACTGAAGCATAGAGTTAGAAAATCTCAGCTGATTCAGTCAATTAATTGGCAATATTAAGTCCTATAAAACAACTAACAGATTACGTAAAGCAGGTTGTCCTTATGCACATCAGCACAGAGGAGGAGGGCTCTGTGTTACTCTTAAAGTGAATCAATATTTTGACAAAGCTGATATTTACGCTCACACATTTCAAACACTTTGATGCTCACGTGGGACTTGGCCTCACAAACATGGGTTGCCAAATGCATATTCATTAACCTCACAATTGGCTAATCCAATAAAAGAAAGCAAGAAAGAAAAAGAAAGAATGAGGGAAAAAAAAAATAAATAAATCAATGCCCTGGTAGCATGCTTATGGAGTCATTTATTGTAAACATGATCCAAGCGGCTCATTCCAGACATGCTACTAAAAGCTTAAAAAACCCTGGCATTGCTTACCCCCAAGTCAAATCCTGCACAAACAAAGGGCCTTCAGCCCAAGCCAAATGGAAAAAGGGAATTAGGAGGATGTTACTCATTCATTACTGCCACTTTAATCACTTAGAGGTCCAATTAAGTATAAATCATTAGTATTAAGTTACTTTATCCAAGACTCCTTATAACGCACATGACTGGATTTGGAGGGCTCTTGCTGGCTAGATGTAGCGTGAGCTGAAAAAGGCAGTCAGATGTTGGGTTTCCCCCCTCCCTTTCCCTTTCCCCCTTGCTATGAAATTGATAAATGAAGGCTGCATTCTAGGTGCAGCAGTAATTTCTGTAGTGCAGTCAAGTGCTAGGTCCCTTGTCTCCTCCAAGCAATGAGGCCACCGTCCCCTTTAATGCCTCAGCCTTCCCCTGGGCTGCCAAAAGGCCGTACCAGAACCAGGCACAGATTCATTTCCATGCACAAATCCCCAGCGCAGGAACCCTTTATTCATTAACAGATCCATCCTTTCCCGAGGAAGGAGGCGCAGGGAATAGAAAAACCAGGAGAGAAAGTGGCTTTCATGCCTTTCCTGCTCTCTGACCGTTGTTACTGCCCGAATCTCTCCCAAGGAGCGATGTGGCTTCAGGGGCATGTTAAAAACATGATGCAATAGCATCCTCTAAGATGCCTTCCTCTTCCCTTCCTTTTTCCCTCCTTCTTCCCAGGGATAAAATTTCCCCCGTGGCCTAGATCACTGTCTGGGAAGCATATTTCCTTCTAATCGGTTTTACAGCTCTTTTAAAGTAATATGTCAGATCATTTTCTCCATATACATAGTTAATGAAAGTAACCCTACAAATTCATTTTAAATAGATGGAAGTTGTTATAACCCTGATCTGGAATTTATTACATTCATTACAATCTTGCTGAAGTAGGTAATGTAATGGACTATTACTTTTATTATCTTTTTAATCCCTCAAAATTATTAGGAACTGACTAATATTTGGCATCACCCTGTTAATGTTTAAACAGAAATTGATATCTTCATTCATCTAATAAATGATGGGGTCTTTCTTCTGCAGAAGTACTAAAGCTGGTGACTTTTTTTTTTTTTTTAACCTGAACTAGGCGAAAAGATTTCTAAGTAAAATCATAAACTGACAATGTAATAATTTTATGAAATCAGCTCTTTTATCAGGTTATGAGAACATTTTCCAGAATTATTTTCATGGCTTCTGACTGCCCAAGAGCAGTCTGGGCCCCATCGGTTTCTGCAAGGAGTGGATTAAGATTTTATTTCAGCTGTCAACTCTTTGCCTCCTGACCAACACAAGCAAAGTATTTCAGAAAAACCCTCCCAGTCAAGACAAACTTTGTTAACCACTCAAGAGCAGCATTTGTCAAGGTTATCCTCAGATACTTTAAACTGGCCTCTCAAAGCTGTCACTTTCTTGTACGTGTCCTTTAACACGGTGTTCAGCCACACCTCTTTGATATCTGACAGGGTGCAATTAGTCCCACCTTAATTCAGGACACACGCTGACAAAAACAGTGGCAAAAAAGCCACTTCTTCTAATTTTCTGTGCTCGTTGGCAGCAATCCCTGCAGGTTCCCCGAGCAGATCTGGGTTTGGACTGAAGTAGTTTGGCCATGCATTGCATCATCCATCCCGTGGGTTGAAGAGTTTGCTGGGGTGATGTTCCAGGGCGGCAGATATGAATCCAAGCACGCGGTAGACACCGTCCAAAGTCCACGTGTCCTCACACGTGCAGGCACACGTGTGTAATGCTACGTTTGGGCTGCTCAAGCCCAAAAGCCCAGACCAGAAGGCCTGGCGTGCAGCTGGGGTCATGCACGAGGTCTCACCGGGCCCTGAACTTTCCACCAGAAGCAATATGGACTGCATGAAAGCCCTCATCTGCCAAATCAGTTGACAACTTGCCAGGCTCGTGTATAAGCCGATGTCCCTGAGAGAAAGCTTCCTGCTATTGAAGTGGTTATTGGGTTCAGCTGCGGGTCCAGCGCTAAAAGGGCAAGAGATGGGTTTCGCCATTTTCTGTGAGGCTCAGTAGACCTGGACGGATGTCACTGATCATCAGTGGCAGTTGTGCCACCAACTCTGGCAGGAATAAATTCCAACCCTATTCGAATGGCCTTTTTGGTTTTCCACACAAAATCTATCACCTGAACTTCACCACTGGCTTAAGGCCTGTGCTGTCCCAGGGGGCACATGGGACGTGCTTCCAAAGAAGTCAAAATGACAAAGTCCCTTTTTTGGAAGTTATTTAGATAAAGACTGTAACAGTGCAAACAAATTTCTAGCGGGATTTGCAAAACCACCTCAATTTTATTTTACATTGGTGATGATGAAGGTGCTTTTTGAACCTTACATAAAACACCTATTTGTACTTATGCATAGCTTTAGACATCCTTAAAAAGAGGAATCGAAGTCACTTCCAAAATTGCAATAACAAATCTGGCCCTTTGGCACTTTCAGAAATGTTACCCAGCGTGGAACCTTTGAAAACATCCAAGCTGTGTTTTAATGCTTTTAATCTGTACCTCACCTTACAAGTGCTATTAATATTCATTATAGATTAGGGCCAAAATGAAGATAACAAAGAGTTCTTTACAGTTTCTTTTGAGTTAAAACTGGGTTTTGCAGCACAGTGCAAATGAAAGGCAAGAAAAGTTTCTTTGGACAGCAGCTCTAAAAACCAGTTACTGAGGTGTGTATATATATATTTATATATATTAAAAAGACCTTTTTCTTAATATACAGGTGGAAAAATGCACAGAGTTAGTAGCACGATAAAAGAACTACAGAGCAGACTCACAGCATGGTTTATTTTTAATTGAGATGAAAAATGAAAAATATAAGAATTTAGAAGCAACCTTGAAAGAGAAACATTTCCTGTGAATTAACCCAGCGAAATGAATGTTAGATAATATGTGTTCACAGATGTAAAGATCCCTGAGACAAAACACGAAAGGTAAGTGCTGGCTTTCAGTGAAAGCAATGAGAATGTTAACAGGAAAACCAGCTTGGGCTGTGTTTGACAGAAGCTTTGGAAATAACAGAAATAACCAACCTGCACACTTTTCCCTGCAATAGTCACAGCTTTAAAATTCACTGTGTGCTCGGTATTTCGAGAGTAGAGATGGGGTTAGAGATGCAGCTGGGTTCTCTCTCCTGTTTGTGGTGGCTTAAGCTCATTTATACCAGCTAAGGATCTGGTACGAACATAGTCATGTTTTGTCCTCAAATGGTCTCTCAAAGATCAATTACCATTTTAATCTTGTAAAACTGAACCTATTGCGGGTACCTGACCAGAATAATCACTGAACCATACTGGTGCTGCTAGCCACAACCTGCTCTTAGCTCATGGACCAGACTCACAAAACAACGTGGCAGAAAAAATGCTGCTCACTGAGACTTCTGGACTCTTAATTATGTTTTAAAAACACATTCTCCGTTTGTCTTCCCACCGATTTTAAGAAACAAACAAATAAATAGATGTGATGGCTGGTTTGCAGAAAATCAAGTCTTTCAGTGGCACATTAGAGCCGATACTTTCTTGTCTTGCATTAATGCTGTTCATGCTTTATGATCTGCCGCTGAGACAGAGTAAAAAGAGCAGAGGAAAAGAATCCTCTTTTTTTTTTGTATTCCAAATACTGCTTTAATAAGACTGAAAGTCTCTCTCTTTCTCTCCCTATAGCCCTACAGCAAATAAATGGAGGTGTCAGCCCAACACCCTTGTAGGTTTAAACTGAATGGAAGTGTCCTTTTGAAAAGCTTGTTCTGTCTGACAGTCCTGAATGTGCTCCTATTGCAGTTCCTTTGAACACCCATCTTTTCTGTGTTGGTGCTCTGCTGACATGGCTTTTCGTTGAGTTAAAGATTAACAGAATGCTACAGAATGACAGGACTTTGTGATAACTTAATTGCATGAAACGTAGTTGTCCCTATGCAAATCAGAGTATAATTGGACACTAAGAAATTACTCTCCCTCTTTAAAGATGGCAAAGTGGATTTTGGACACACATGGGGAATAATAATCTATTACCTTTTATTATACTTGAAAAACATGGTTCATAGTTTTTATGATGAGTGTTAGACGTGCATTTAATGCCATGAGAGTATTTGATTCTGCATATCAAATATAAGGTCTGAAAGCTCTAAAGCTTCCTTCGTTTTAAGTGTATTTTAACTGCTGACATTGGAATTAACATAACAATGTGGGAGCTCTGCAATACATTCATAAATTGTGAATCGTAATGGACATACCTTTCAAAGGTCCCAGGGTATTTACCAGCCAGAGAGAACACGGCAGAAACTCTTTTAAATGAGAAAACACCCAAGCAGCTCCCTGAAACTGTTTCTGCGTTACAGTTAGCTTTGGGTAAAGGCAAGTACGGGATTAGAGCGTCATCCAAACAAATATCACAAACCAGGCACAAAAATGATATTATCATCACAAGTGGGGACCATTCCAGGGCGATTGCTGCAACCCAGAGTAAAGGTCTCTGCTGAAGAGCAAAGGAAAACGCAAAGTTAAAAACACTAGTGATGTGTGACGACCACAGAGCCGGTGGTACTAATTACCCGACTATTTAAGATTATACCTTTAACAATAACGAGGGATCAAACCCAAGTGTGCAAGCTAAATGCTGTCTCCCATCAGAGAGCGCAATTACAGCACATCCCATCCTTCTCCCCCAGTGTTTCGCTGCAGAGGCTCAACACTTTAGGAATGCTAAAGCACAACGGAATGGAAATGGTATTGGAACAGAAAGAGCCTCCCGAAATGAACTGTACGCAGCCCGTTGTGTTGGCATGATTGATACTGGAGCATGTAGGTGTAATGAAACTGATGCTGTCTCTTCTGCACCTGTGATTTATTGAGTACAAATTTAAGATGAGAAAAGGCCCCATACCAGGAGCTGCATCTTCCCCCTCAAAGAGGGTATGGTCATCCATCACCAGCCATTGCAAAAGGCCCAATAGTGAGCGGCTCATCAGATGAGCCAATAGTCTCTTTGTTGGGATTCCTAACAAGTGTTGGATCAGCAAAAGTCTATTTAGGCTGGTGGACCTTTCAGGACCAATTTGTAGTGGGTCACTGATTCTGCTAGTGTATTATCTTCTTTACTACTAGTACCAGTTGGGCAAGCAGCAAAGATTAATGATTTTAGCTGCCGACTGTTTGTGGCAATCTACTGCTTCTGGGCCAAAGATTAAGATTTTTTTGTGCTTTACTAGAAAGGACACACCTTTTATCCGGGACCTGCTTTTATTTGCTGAGTTCTGTACAAATAATAATAATAATAAAAATAATGGGCACCTCAGCTGCCTTTTTAATGGCAATAAAAAAGGATTTTTGCTGGTGCGTAGCACAACAGAAGAAGGGTTTGCAAGGGAATAATAAAACTCAAAGCTGAGAGTAAGTTTTGTTCTCATTGAGCTAGAGAATATGGCAAAGCACAGCTCTTTTCCCCGACCCTCAATACACAGTGCTGGGGAAATGCAAAGATCTCCCTCTTAAGAGAGAGACTATGAGGAAGGAGAGAAACAGGGCTCTCTACAGCAAGAGCTCATTTTCCAGGTTGATATTTTGTTGTTGTTCACAGCAGAAATCCTCATTCTAATGGGCTTAACCATGGTGCAAAATAACTCAAGACCCATCCCAGGAGCCTGAATCTGTGCTGGGGCCCCTCGGCTTCTGGGGAGCTCCTGGGATGCTGAGTGGCTTTGGTCCTTTTTTGAATAAGTTTGTCTGTAAGAAAGTTCAGAAATGAGGATGTTGTATCTGTGTTATCGGGGAAGAACAATATGGGAACGCTGATGACAACTTCCAAGAAAGCAAATGAGGCATTTTGGTTAAATACGTCTTTTCAGAGATACCAACTATCTCTCATGAGCCCGCCAGCAAACTCCGAGGTCTGTTCTCAGGCTCAGTGGGGTGGTACAGGGGGACACTGGGCACTTCTAGAGAAATGCCACTAGCTCCTTATTGTAAGAGGAGACCTGGAAGTGCTCAGCTCCTTGGGCCATGAAGGGACAAACTGCTGCTGAAGAAATCAGAAGTGAAAATTTCAAAGGCAAGTAAGTAATTCTGCTGTTGGAAAGAAGGAGATGCAAAACTAAGATAAAAGAACCTAAAATTGCAGCACTTCTGAAAACTCTGGTCCAATTTTTCCTTATTGGTATTATTTGCCCCTACCAGTGCAATGTGCTAGAAAGTTCCCAGCAGAGGAGGAGGCTGCAGCTGTGTCCCAGCCACTGGTCAGGTCAACAGAAAGACCTGAGCAACCAGCGGTGAGAAAATGGTACAGAAACCAGCACAGCTCCTTGCAAAGGACTCGGCAGGAATTAATCTTTGCAAAGGGATCCTGCTGCAGATGGGCCAGGGCTCGTGGGTGAGCTCGGGGGCATCCCGTGAGCTCCTGCAACTTTCTCAGCCCCTGTGAATTTAAGGCCATGGCACAGCAGAGTTTCCAGAGGAAAGCCCAGCATTTTCCCTTAACCGAAAAACAGGACAAAGCATCCAAGCGTGTGAAAAATGCACTCATCAAGGATCTAATTTTTAAAGGGAAGAATTCTATAAATGACCTAATAAAAAAAGTGATCTGATTGTTTCCACAACTGCTTCTGAAATTACCGGGGCCTTTTTTTCCCCCGCTTGTCATTGTTCATGGAGTCATAAATCACAGCCCGGGAGATCACTCAGCTCTTGACAATTTGCAACCATGCTACCAGGTCTCGTATTCGGCCAGGCTGGGATCACTGACAAGCTGTTACTTAAGCAGCTGACAGGTTCAAAATAGCACAAACTACAAGGATCCCAGCAAGTAAAGAGCTTTTAATTCTTCTTTTCTTTTTTTTCATGCTTATCTTCTAGCTTTGTGAGTGAGCACTGTCAGAAAACGTGGGTACTCCTCTGTAGACGTTGCAAAATCAGACTGTGAAATCTAACATGAATTTGAATTTTCCTCTGTGCTAGTTCTTGAAATATTGATGCAATCTCCTGAGGCAGGTAAAGGTCTCTCATTTAGAAGGACATTTGTTGGAAAGTCTTCCACACGTTACGTGCAGGTTGTTTTGTTACTTCAAACAAGCTTTCATCAAAAATTAGAAGCATGGGAAGCGGAAATTTTAGGAAAACTATTGACTTTCCTGAAAACCAAATAGCACCGTCTTGCGACTCTCACAACTTCTTATTGTTTGGTGGCCGTCCCTTTGCATTTGTCCTTGGTGGCATTCGGATGCTGGCAGCTGGTGTGGTTCCCTGGGAAGGAGGTACTGGAGCCAGGGCTCCTCTGGTTGGAAAGAGATGGGAAAGCCACCCGTCTCGTTTCGCTGCGGTGGCAGAGCAAAGCAGACAGCCTTACTGGGAACAAAGACAGGGTGATGACATATGTGTTTTAAATCCCAGCTTGCCAAACAACAGTAGGTGTTTCTCAAATTTGATCCCGCGGATGACAAACGCCCTGCTCTCCTTTGTTCCCCCAACAAAACTGTGCTTGCCCATTTTGCAGCTGTATTTCATTCCCCGGTCAGCCCCGCAGACGTGTTTTGACACTGCTCAGTGAACCTGGGCCATATCTGAATGAAACAGCCACAGAACCCGGGGTGCATCTGGTAGTGTGAAACACCACACTGGAATCTCTCTTCTCCTCCGATATAAACAGCACCAAAAAAGTCCTTCCTAAACCACTTACCAAATAATCCCACCATCCATAAACTTCTAACTGATTCCTTCAGGCACTTCATTGGATTTAGTGTCATTAAACAAAAAAATTGAGATGGAATATTCTGCTGAACCCACAACTTGTGGCAAACCCCTGTGACAGTCTTTTTTTCCCGGCATGGTCATCCCATGTGCTGCAGCTCCTTTCTTTAAGGAAACTCTCCCTTACCCAGGAAAAGTAATAAAACCAGTTTTTTCAATGAATCATCGGAAGGTGACCCAACCTTTGCTCAGCATGAACAAGCACCTGACAGAGAGTTGAGGGCAAGGAATCAATTTTCCTCACCCATGCAAGAGATACCAAGAAATGAATTTAGTAACTGAGCATTGGCAAGGGCAGAGTCAGAGCTGTGGTGAACTTCTAAAGCAGCTACATTGGAAACGGAATGGGGAATTACCTGTGGAGGAGAGCAAAAGTTGTACAAATTACTTCATAGTGGGAAAGGTGGAGGAAAGGAAAGAAAAAAAAGAACTTGTGGTAATCTCATAGTGCAATGCTTCGGGGTTTCTTTGGGGTTTTTGCCCTCCAAACACAGCCACCCTGGGAGGACACAGCCTTTTTAGGTGTCCTTTGTTTGATTTTGGCCTGGTTTCATGAAGCCTTGGAGCAAGAGCAGAGGACACTGGTGGGCAGTGCGCCAGGTAGGGGTCAAGCATTGAGTCTGAACTTCTTCCAGACCTTGACTGGAGAGTAAAGCCAAAGCAAGTCCTCAAGGTGGGAATAGGGAGGATACCCTTATGGGAGAGCTACATGTGGCAGGGCCCCTTCCCGTGCCCTCCCAACTACAGGAGATGAAAATGCTACTTGTTCTTGCAGGGAAACCCATTAAAAGTCAGGTCCAGTTGCTTATTACAGGTTCTGCAAAAAAATAAATGCAAATATGCACTGCAAAAGAGTAACAGTTGGGCAGAAGAGTAACAACTGGAAGCTTTGCTTCCTTTTCACTCTAAGTAGAGCATTATCGCCTCCAAGTTCAGACTTGGATACAGATTTTTCCCTCCTGAATTCAAAGGCAAAGTGCACAGCTGGCCTGGGCTCCAGCCTTCTGTATATAAAATCGACCTGCCTTAAAAGAAGCTCAGGTCTCCGCTGATGACGCTCAATAGCTGGAGCAAAACGAAAGGGCATCACATGTGATGCAGCTGGTCAGAAACCGCTCAGCAAAACACCTCTAGACACTGAGCAAAGCCAAGGAACAGAGAGCTCTGGAGTCTCTGCATGGAGACTTGGTGGAGCACTTCGGGCAACTTGGTACAAAGCAGTGTCATCCTCATACCGAAATAAAGAAGGAGCCCCTGTGTAAGGGGACAAGGATGGCATGCATGTAAAACCATCAGCTCCAAAGAGCTGCTTGGAGAATTGTCTTCCTGTGAAAGAACAAAGTACTGGAGGACAACTAGCAGCCCGGCACCTTCACCTTTGTTTAGGTATTTATGTGGTTACACAGTAATACCCCAGCTCTTCAGCAGGAGACTTTTCGTTTAAGAAGGCACAAAATGACCAGTGACATGACCAAGGCCACACAGGGAATCGGTGGCAGAGCAAAAAAACCTCTGATCCTTCTCCCACTCCCCAAACCCCGCCAATTTCATTAGTTGCTCAAACTTGTGCTTATAGAAACCAACAGGAGTTTCAGCGGTTTAAAGGTCAGGGCCAAGCATAGAAAAGCCCTGGGGCAAAAATGTGTTTCTCCTCCTCTCCCTTCCCTCCGGTAAATGTATATTCCAACACTTTCAGTAGGGAAGATTAGTCGTTTGCTGGAGTCCTTTGAATAGAGAGAAGCTTCTTGGGAGCACACTGAGCAAATGGGTTATTTTGAAAGGAGAAGTTAGCTCTGTAATTTGCCTTCACAATGTGTTCTGCACTCTAATTACAAATGCAAACACAGTAATTGAGAACAGCATCATAAAACTCTAAAGGAAGCCATAAGTGATATAATACATGGACATGTTTACCATTTGGTGCAGCAGGATGCCTCTGTGATGTTTTCCCCATGTTCAAACAGGGTGGAGATTTGCTTTTCTTTCATAAAGTTCATTCCATAACAGCAATTCTTCCCTCAGCCTCCCTGCTCTCGAGTCTGGGTCAATTAAAATACAACTTTTGGACAACATTTCCTTTTGAAAGATAAAAAAATGGTTTATTAAAGCTACTCCAAGGGGAGGAAAGGAAAAAAAAAAAAAAAAGGAAGATCTTAGTATGTCCTCCATCTGGAATGTCCCACTCTTGCCTTCAATAGCAAATAACTCAGCAGGGTGAGATGCAAAAGGGACTGGGGGGCCTGTCCTGCTGCTCCCCCATCTCAACTGGCCTTGGGGTGACTCCAGTCCTTCCAGTGCTTCCCCACACAGCTTTCTTCTGGGTACCCACTGCCTGCATAGTGCGGGCAAGCGGTGGCTCTAGATCCTCTCCACCCATTTAATGAACTCTGCCCTATGTTGAGGCGCAGGGAAGAGTTCAAAGCTCCCATTTTTTCCCAGTGGAAGAAGGGTGAGTAGTTTAGGCTGATGAATTGCCAATGAAGTCAGGCCAGCTGCTCGCAGGCTGGCTGCAGAGATGGATGGCTGGAAGGTCTACAGCACCCTGTGCATGGTGCAGTGCCTCATTCCTCTCTGCATCCACTTTTTGCCCTCTTAGCCCTTCTCTGCCATCTCTCAGGTCACCCTCCCCATGTCAAACTGGGGGTCCTGCTCCAACAAAGACTACAAATAAAAGTCTAGGGACCTCAGAAGTCTTCCCAGACACGATACAGAGAAGAGAAAAAAGAAGAGAAGAGAAGAGAAGAGAAGAGAAGAGAAGAGAAGAGAAGAGAAGAGAAGAGAAGAGAAGAGAAGAGAAGAGAAGAGAAGAGAAGAGAAG
>VXBW01006168.1:1399032-1471214 GCA_013400375.1 Thinocorus orbignyianus | reverse complement strand
ATGCGTGTGGGGAAGGGGACAGCTCTTCCCCCGCCATCCATCCCCCAAGGGCTTGGCACCTGGCAGCCCCACCATCCATCAGCTGTTTTCCAGGCAGATAATCCCGCAGCTCCCGAAACTGCAGCCAGAGCAGGTCAGAAATCGCTCCCTCTCCTCGCCTGCGTGCGGGAAAGGGACCCCCAGAGCCGGGTCGCAGCATGTCCCCCTGCTGCTGCTCCCAAAGTGTGTGACAACCGTGTTTAAATCCCTCTTAGAACCAAAATCCAAGGCACCACACAACAAAAATTAATAGCTTCTCTCCGCCCTGCTCCTCTTCCCAGCAGCAGCGAGCTGTCTTTGCAGGGATGGCATGAAGGTTAAGGACAGATTGGGGGGAGGGAGGAGGAAGAAAAAAAAAATTAGAAGCAAATACAGTAATTTAGAACCAAAAATCTCCTCTTAAATCCCAGCTGCATCCCTGCCTTGTGAGAGCCAGCTGGGCCAGCGGCAGGGCTAAGGGAGCTTGGAAGGGGTCGGGGCCCATCCCAACCCCCCTGTTACATGAGTCAGGGCTGGAGAACAAGCTCATCCCCTGCTGCCCTGCGAAAGGGGGACAGGAGTTTGGAGAGGGAAAGGATGGGAGCGCCTGGCTTTCCCTGTATAGCCTCCCCCGGTGCCAGCAAATGCTATGGCTGCAGAAAGCCTGAGAGGAATATTGTTTGTGGGAACTGCCACCGCATATTAATGTCCCCTCATGCATGCATTGAATAAATCACTAGGGCTAATTGAACAACAAAACCAACAACAACAACTAAAAAAAAAAAAAAAAGTGGAAAAAAAACCCCAACAAAACGCCAGGCCTTAGAAAATCCTTCCAGATTCCCACCGCAGGACGGTGTCAGCGGCGGGGCAGCCCCGCTGCACGGTGGCGGCGGCGGCCGGTGCCGTTGCTGAGCTTTAATTTCTCTCATTCGCAAAGAAAAGAGAAGAAAACCCCCAAAACACAAGCACCAGCACGGGCAGCAGCTCGGGCCGGTGGGCCGNGACCCTCATCAGCGAAGGGTGACTCCCTCCCGGCTCCGCTCGCCCATTGCCAGCCTCCCGTGTGGACTTGGATCTCTGGACCTTTATCACTGACTCCTAAAGGGCTGTTGACACCAAAAAGTCAGAGGGCAACGAGGACTCTCTCGAAGTGAAAGGGAAAACCAGAACACTCCTCCTCGCCCCTCTCTTTTCCTTCCCAGGACCGGCTTGCCCCCCACCCCACCCCGGGAGCAGGGATCTCCGAGGCTCGGCCACCCCCGGGGGTCCCTGCTTTCCACCCAGAAGCTGCGTGTCAACGGCGGTGGGGAGGGGGAGGGATAAAGCATCTTTCCTTCTCCCCAAAACCCTCTTCTTCCTCTTCTCCGGACGTGCTGCTGCTTTGCCTGCGGCGTCCTCCGCCTGTCTTTAGGGCCACTTCTCCCTTCGCACTTTCAGGATGGGGACCTGGGAGATGCTCGGCATTCCCGGGCATCCCCTGGGGCTCGGAGGAGGCCGGGAGGCTGCAACGGTGTCCCGGCAATGCCCACGGCTCGGAGGGACCGAACCTGCCCACCTCCCTCTCCCGAAAGGTGCCAGGCCATCAGTCAATCGCCCCTGAGGCTCTCCGGAGCGAAGATGCTGCAAACTGCCTCCAAAAAAAAATATATAAAAAAAAGCCTAGTGGAGGCAGGGAGCGGTCCCCATGCCATCCCATCCCATCCCCTCCTCGCAGCCTCCGGGGTCGGGATGTCAAAGAGACAGGACCGGGACCTGGACCGGACCCTACACCCAGGGCCGGGGCAGGGAGTCAGGGGCTCTGGGGTGTGCTGGGACTAACTGGGAGCTCTGCAGAGAGAAATGGGCCGCTCGAAGCCCCCAGAGAGCAGGGCGGTGGGGGCGGGCTGGCTGCCCTGCACCCCCGGGGGATAGTGGGGGGCGGTGGGGAAGAACCCGAGGTTCGCACCGCTGAATTTGGCTGCCGGGCGACGGTTGACTGTGTGATCTCGTATAGGGCAGGAGGACAACTGGCTCCAGTGAAAAATTAGATTATTTTGTTTAATCTCGCAGTTTTGCAAGAGCTATTGCTACCAGCCGGAGTCAGATCTGCACCCCCCGCCGGGGCAGAGGTGGTGACCGGCTGCGGCTGCTCCCAAAATTAAACCAGACGCTAAGAGAGGAAACAGTTGGCAAAACCCCTCCTTTCCTCCCATTTACTGACCCAAAACTTACAGACTATCTCCGTCAACCGCTTAACAGACTCTCTTCGATATTCCCTTCCCTCCTCCCCTCCAGGAGAGTGTATGAAAGTGATCGTCTTTAATTCCAAAACAGAGAAATCTAAGACTAAAAAGACTTTTCGAACTAAGGATAGAAACACCGCTCCAAGCCTTCCCGGAGATGCTGAGCGCTGTTGCCGGCCGGCAGCCGAGCGCTCCGTGTTGGGGAGTGTTGTGAGGATGAGCCAGGGCTTGCGAGATAACTGTTCCCAGCTGGTTTAGGGTTTAATTTTTCTTTCTTTTTTTTTCTTTCCTATTCCTCCCCCCGCATCCCCCCTCCCCCCCCACCCTTCCTTTTGGGNTTTATTTTTATTTTTATTTTTATTTTTATTTTTATTTTTATTTTTATTTTTATTTTTTTAAATTTTAAGCTTTGATATCTCCTCCTTGCACAACAGAAGGAGGGGGAAAAGAAGCATTTTGCTCCCTATTTGGACAAATTTCAGTTATGGGGTTATTATTATTAATAATAATTTTTTAAAAATCATTATGTTTCACTTCATTAAGGTTATAGTAAACCTGAAGTTACGCACACACACACACACACACACATGCTCTCTAAATAGCTTATTGCATAATCCTGCATAGCATGTTCAGTAATGTAGCATGCAGCAGTCTGAGAATATCCCACACCGGACTTTGGTTTTATGCAAGAAGGAGAAGAAGAAGAAAAGGGGTGTGTGTGTAGTGGTGGTGGTAGGGAACCACTTCCAAGTGCTGCCTTTTCTTGATTTTTAAATTATGACTTTCCATAGCAGATTCTGAGCACAGTGTGAGGTGCTGCAAAGCGTTTTCTTGCTATTGCATCCAGGACAGGGAAGAGACAATTTATTTGTGGACTGGTCCTGCGCATCACGGTGTGTGGAAGTGTTAGAAAATGGGCTGTAATGTGCCTGAGACCGAAGGTACTGCAAATCCTTTGCCTTAAATAGAGTCGCTCTCGTGGGGGCTTACTCTATTTAGACGTTTGTCACAATATGGTTAGAAGAAACTCTGCAGTAAAGTGGGGAAAAAAACTATTCCACGTAGAGAAAGGGACAGGTTTTCCTGTCCCACGGAGGCTGCTACTAGATTTTAGAGAGAGTTGTCCTCTGCCACTTCTTATTTCCCCTTTTAAAGTTTCGCTGTTTGTCTTAAGGCACAGATTCAAAATGCTGCATTTCCACTTTATACATGTGTTCTTTTAAAAGATTTGTTTAGATAAGGAAACCAATGCTAAGTGTTCTCACTTGAAAGAAATTAAATATATAGAATGATAAGCTGCTGCTAAAATATATAAAAAACACTTAAATTAATAATAAGAACTTGTTCTGAGGCAAAATTCAATTTTACTTCCTATTATGCAATCTTTGCATGTAAAGTTGCTTTAATGCAAAATAGCAGCTCATCAAAAATTCTGTTTTATTGGTATCAAAAATTTATGATATCCTGAGGCATGAGGGGCAGAGAGCAAGGTAGGAAAGCTGTGTCCTTTTACCAAGTTTAGTGCTTTCTTTAAAGAAACATCTCAAACTTCTTTCTCCTCCCTTCTTCCTCGTCTCTTTGGAGGCAGTGGGCGAAGGTTTATACCAGAGAAAACTCCTCCACTGCCGATGTCACCTTGCAGCTCCATCTAACACACCGTTTTGTTAACTGTACTCTCACCACAGACTCTTGCTTTCACTGCAGTCCTAGGAGAGATACTAGGACGTCCACACAAATACAAATTTACACACAAAATTAATTCTAAACTCTGTTTTCACTCAGCATTGCAATGATGCCTCTGTGTCGCAAATCTGCCTGCCTTGTTTTTGTGCCCGCATTTGACTATCGAAGCCTGCAACCTCCCACCAATAAAACGTAGACATCCGATTCTTCCCTAGCATGGACTTCCCACTAATGAGACTTCATTTGTTTCCAGAAAGGTGCTCCTGGCTCTATAAAGGAAATTAAACACTTGCTGACAAGGGCACTGTGTTCAGTATGGTTTTGTTTTTTTCCCCCACCTGAAATAAGCGTGGCAAGAAATCGGTGCCACGCACCTCAAATCTGCATTCATAAAAATAAACAATACTCGTTCCTCCTCCAGTAGAACTTCAGGCAGCTTATTAGAGCTGGCCACTGGCTTTTTTTTTTCAGCAGGGGGATCCGAGGCTCTGAGAGGTGCAGTGACCTGGCCAAGGTGAGCTGCAGAGGGGTGGTGAGGCTCAGGCTGGCGAGTCCTTCTGAGCTGTTGCAGCTGGAAGCACAGGGTAAGATCGCCGATCACCAGGGGATGGTGAGGAAGGAGAGGAAGGCAGCATAAACCCCCGCAGTCCTGGGGTTTTGTGGGTCCTGTCCTATTTACTATTGAATATATTGAATACTCTACTCTGCTCAGGCACTTTAGAAAAGCAAATCCACACGGAATCTTCACAATTTCTGCGAATGGAGCAAAATCTTTCCTGCTGGTTCAGGGGGCCCGGTCAGAAAAGAAATTACAAAGGGCAATAAACCTGCCCCTTGGACTTCTGCTAACTGCTTCTTCCTTGCTCTTATGCTATGGTGCAGTTATTACCTAAAGCCTCTACAAACATGAGAAAGGGAATGTATAATTATAAGCAGGTCTCTGAGCTAATACTAGCACTCACAGCGCTCTCAATCTGCATTTTCCCCATAATTAAGGCAGCCAACAATTACAGGCAAAAGGAGGTTGAGCCTGAAATCTCTGCTCGTGTGATCCTAAAGGAAAGCTTTTACATTTATCCTCAGCCTTGTCCTTGTCTTGCTCACCATCCATCAGCATCCAGCTCCACGTCTTATTTGTGCGATTGGAAAGCCACCACCAGCTCCAGGGCTGACCCACCCCGTGTGGCTCCTGAGGCTGATAGACACGGAGTGCACTCAGGACACTGCTAAAATCCTTTTGACACAGGCCAGCCTTAGTTTTACATCAGCCTTGACCCACGGACACAGTATTTCATTCCAGGTATCGCAGTGGCAACGCTACACCAGGCTGTGAGGGCACGTACCGACCTCAAGGATGGGAAGAGCACAAATCCATTATGTCCAGCATTGGTTTTGTGGAATGACAGGTTAACCCACTCCACAGCTGGATAAAGAGATGTTAGTAGTAAAGGGCTTTTGGAAGGGTATTGCCAGGTCCTCACTTATCTCACACAGGCAGCCAAAAGAGCAGGGTATTAAGCAAATACCTGTGAGCCTCTGGGGCAACGTAATAAGTGACTCATGCCTAAGTCAGACAGACAGACGGAAATCATGATAGTAGCAACAATAATAAAAAAATGTCTATGGCTCTCTGATTTCCAGTATTACCAGATCCTTCTCATGCACTGATTTCTGTCCTACCGTGTGCAGATTTAAACCATGAGGCCACACAAAAGAAAAGGACCTTTTCCTGGTAACATTAAAGTACAGGTAAGTCTAAATTTGAAATTAACAGATTTTATGGTCATGTCACTCAGCTCAATAATTAATGAAATAACTTGGATGAAATGTAAAACAGCAGAGGTATCAGCTGGTCTCTGCTGCAGAATCTAAAACCAGTGTTTCTATTAAGTAAGTCTTGTATCTTTTAAAAGAAACCCTTCTTCATAATCTGTTTTCAATTGAACAGTACAGTAAATATATCAAGATTACTGGATCACGTTGTTTACAGATGAAACAGTTTAAAGGTGAAGTTATTTTTAGTCTCAGTCTTCTGTGTTTTAAAATGAAAGGCATTTCTGGAGTAGCTGCCGAGAAACAGAAATAGCAGAAAAAAGGAAGAAGATAAAACATGGCACTGTGAGGGTTAAGCAAGGTCCTAGGATCCAAGTAAATATTTATATGAGTGCTCAAAGAGGGGGGAAAAATCTCAATATAACCAAAATATAAATCACGGTGCTTTATGTTAGCTGTCAAATTATTCTAGCCCCTGCATTCCAGTACTTGCTCTACTGGTAATGTCACATACAATATGTGGGCTTACGCCCTGGTGCAGGTTTGGCAGGTAATTAAAGTCAGTTGCATGGAGGTTTACACAGGCTCCCTCCAAATCCATGGAAAGACAACCAACCTGTTAGCTGGGATAGCTGCAAGGGTGCAAAACTCCACTGGGAGAGGGATTCTCCGGGAGAAGAAGAGCCCAACTGCTGGGGAGAAGAAGAGCCCGGCTCTGGTGTGCTGCTCCCTGCCTTATCTCCAGCCTGGATTAACTCCTTGGTGCCCCTGGAGCTCGTTGCCCTTGGCAGAGGCAATGAAAACCGGGTTGTAGTAGATCAGTAGACAGGAGTTTGTCAGGGGAAACAAATAATAATAATAAAAGCAAGCCCTGAGGGCAGCTTGCCCTCGGGTCAGGTTTGCCTGCATTCTTGACCTAGGGGAGACGGTTCTTGCTAGAAGTCATCTGGGTGTTGTAAGTCTTTCTGCTTCGTCCTGGCTCTCTATGTTGGAGACTTCAGTCATGACAGGGTGAACTATTCCTAGGAGCTTCGTGATGCAGCCCCTACCCCAACCTGTGATGGTCCTGGAGACCTCCAGCTGCACCCTTGGGAGGCAGCCCGCAAATGATGCCCAGAGCTTGCTCCTCGTGGGCTTTGGTGAAACTCTTTCACAAAACAGAACCAGAATCAAACTCTGGGGCTCAACCTCCCCTATCCCCATCCACTTTCATCTTCTCATTTGACTCCCTGGTGTGAATGGGTGGGAAGGCAGGTTTTCAGATACACCTCTTGCTTTGCTCTTCCTGTCATAGGTGTTCCCGGCTCGGTGGGGAGGATCTTTGCACCGGGAGGCACCAACACGTCTCCTGCTCGATGTAGGCAATGGGTGCAGGGCTGCAGGTCCTGCTCTGGGAACAGGAGTGCTGCAAAGCCACACCTGTGTGGATGCAGCCTTGGTGGCAGGGAACCGTGCCAGCCCTGACACCACCACCGTGCGACACCCTCTTCTTTAACCACACAATTAGCATGGCACCAAGATGACGGGTTATTGCCCTCCGGCTCTCTCCCCACGCGATGCCTCAGCCCTGCCTCCAGCGAGCAAAGACAGAGGCCGGGGGCAAAGAGTAAATCCTTCCCCACACGGGTTGCATTTCACTGCCTTTCTATGGAGGCTTCCAGAAGGGAAATCGAACTGTAACTGGGACACCCCCCTCCAAGGAGAACCCCACCATGAGCATCCTTTCGCAGGGGCTGGTGAACAGCCACCATCTGTTTAGCTGCCATCCATTTGCTGAGATGTGAGAGTACCCATTCATATTCATTTCTCCAGTCTCTTATGCTAATCTCTGTCTACCTCCTTTCTTATCTTCTACTCATATACAAAACCACAGAGTAAGGGCCTTCCTGAATTAGCCCAGATTCCTGTTACTCAGCTTGGAAAATGTTGGGTTGAATCCTGACAGTAAGAGAAAAACCCCTCCAAAACCCCAAAGCAAACAGAGATCAACTTTTGGAATTGCTGAGGTCCATTTATCTGCCCTAATCAAAGAGTGATTTGTCTGTGTGATAGGAGTTTAGATAAAGTTTTCAGCAATTTGCAGTAATTAAACGTGAAAGGGGAAGGAGCAGAGGGTTTCTAGGCAACGTGCTGCAGGAGGGGAGTTTTGGAGGAAGGCAGAGAACCCCTTGTCAAACATCTGCCAGCCTGCATGGAAGGTAGCGGTGATTTCCCTCCTCTTCTGGAGTTCCCCCCTCCTCTTCCCTTCCCACAAAGACGTTCCCCTCCTGCTGCTAAAATCAACCAGAGGAAAGAGAAAACCTCTGGAGAGCAGGAAAAGATTTTCCAAAGCAAGTTATTGCCTCTGATTAGAACAAGTGACAGACACTAAAAAGAAAAAAAAAAGTCTCAAGGAAGGACACTCTCACCTCCCCCATAAGGACTTTGCTCCCAAGTCAGAATTATGCAAGCTAGAGCACAGTGCAATGCCCAGTATATTCAAGATAGTTGTCAAGAGCAAAGTATAAACATTTCCAGCAGATGCACTTAATAGAAGTTTGTTTGCCAAGTGCTGCAGCCTCTTGTCATGGTTATGGTGAGGAAACGGCCTTTTTCATCAAGTGGGGGGGAAAAAACAACAGTCCTCCCTCCATTAAAAAAAATAGTCCTATACCTTTGTATGTAAAACTATTTCTAGCCTTTTGCTTTGTCACCCATCAGCTCTAGAAGCAATGTTCCCAAAATCTACTGGAGTCCCCCCATCAGGTACTCCTTTTCACAAATATTAGCTGTGGCAGAATGACCTGAGCTGATCAGCGAAGGGATGTGGTGAGTGAACCATCCGAGGGGGATGCAGGAGGAGCGGAGCAGATCCCCTGCTGTGCAAAACACACGGCCACATTCCCGGGAGAGCAAAGTCCGTGGGAATTTGGCCATTGGACTTTACTGGGGCCAGAAATTCACCCTGGCCTCCAAGGGGGCTTAAGGTGCCTTCTGCCAGGAGATAGCTGAACCCAGGGAAGAGAGAGACGCTGCAGCGGCAATTAAGTTATAATCAGTATCTGCCTTTGCTTGAATCACTTTGCTCCACCCTGAACATGCAGTACAGCAGGGCTGGAAGCTCCCCCAGCCAAGAACTTGGGACTCCAGGGAAGGGGTGTGTTTGTTCCTCTTCTGAACTAACTACTCCATTCCAAGAGCAACCACAGTTGTCTTGAGCTACTGTCACCAGTTCAATATGCCTGTAGCAGGAAACAGAAGCCTCCTGTGAATGCGAAAGGCCTGAAGATGATGCTTCTGTTTTAATTAACTGATGTACCCTATAGATTCATGCTTTTCCCTTGAAATCTCAGTTGGCTTCTTTAATTGCTGTTCTCAGTGGCACAGTTTAATTCTCTTTCCCCAGACTGCACTTGGCTTTTCCCAGGGCGCTCTGGCTGAGAACACCCACGAGAGCCCTCGCTTGTAGCTGGAGTGCGGGAGGAGCTGCTTCCCATTAGGGAACCTGCTGATGACTCCAAGATGACTCTGCACAGGCAGCTACAGAAAACCCTCCCTGACTACGTCCCTCCTTGCTCCCACATGCTAGAAATTCTGGCTGGAGAGGAGCTCTGGAGATCTCTTGTCCACCTCCCACTCAAGAAGGACTGTTTCCAGCACTAGATCGTCAGCCATGGCTTTGCCTCAAGAAGTCTTGAAAACCTCCAAGGGTGGACATCCCACCACCTCTCTGGGTTTCTGTTCTCCCCACATTCTGCTAATTCTGTTTCTAGGAACTTACCCATCTCCAGAGCAACTCTATTCTACCAGCAGGGCAATAACTTCAAGATGTTTTACAATACACCCCACCCCCTCTCCTTCAAAGACCAGATGACCCAGAAACACACAAGAAGTTGAACACCTCTAATGGGAACTAGGAACATTAAGCTTTCTGTTTAGATCCTCAAAATCCTCACCAGACTGTTCCTCAAGCTTGCAGGCTGGAGGCACCTGCAGTATTAGCAATAAAGTTCTCCAGGCCCCTGAAGTTCTGCTCCTGAAATGACCAGAAGCAGCTTACTGCCTACCTCAAGCTTTGGTTTCATTCAGATACATGAAAACAAGTTATTATTCTGCCTCTCTCAGCTCAAGGCTCAGTTTGCTAAAGTATCTTCAGAGTATTCCCATCAGATCTACCTGACGCAGCAGGATTTCTGTACTGACTGCAGCTGGAACATCCTTCCCATTCGCCTGTACGTGTGTGTTTGCAATCTCTTTCCTTCCCTCCAGCCCAAGTCATTCTGTGCAAAGCAGAACAACTTTGATAGAGCAGAGCAGGAAAGTAACGGTGCCGGGCATCTCTGGGAATGGGAATTTGCACCTTTGGGTGCAGTAGCAAACCCCATCTTTGTCTCTTGGCCTGTAGGCAGGCAACCAGTGCTGGGGTCTTTGGATGGCCACCCTCAGGAGAAAAATCCATATGTGGTAGGGAGGCAGATGTCAGTAGTGGACTGAATGGAGTGGATAATCCCCACGGGAACATGATATAAATAACTGTTTTATTTCTTACCAGCTAGCATGGTTGTTCAGCTGGTGGTAGGACTCATAGAAAAGCTATTTTCACCATCAATTAGAAGCTTCAGTGGTGATTTGATTGCCATCAGGTCCACACAAAGGAAATAAACCTCACAGAGGAAGGATCTAATATGTACAAATCAGAGGAAGATGAAATTCCAGACTCAGAACAGAGGGCACATTTTTTGTAATGATAAAACCAAAATAATTGGAGGCTGAAAAAACTTCTGAGGAGTTGCAAAGGCATACTCTATTTCTTGGAAACTGTAGCAAAAAGAGGGGATATTTTTCCAAGAGTTGCTTTAATCAAATTAGGAATTAATCCAGACATGTCCTATGGTCTATTACACGTGTGAAATCAGATTAGATTGTCATAGTGGTTTCTTCTGCTCTTACAATCAATGAAAAAAAAAAGTAATTGTGGTGATAGTGAAACAGTGAAGAAATACACTGCTGAACTAGCAGGGAGGCTAACAGGCATATGAAAATATTATGAATTCTAGAACTTATATAATAGATTGCATTCACTTCAGCAAGAATCCCACCATTGTTATTTTTTTCCACATTTAATTTAAAGAGGCAATATCCTTTTAAGCTTTCATTCTGCAGTGGGGTAGATTAAATTTAAAATAGAAAAGTGCTGCAGAATAGATCTAGGGATGTTCAGGGCTGGAGGACAACTTAATGAAGCAGAAACTGAAATACCATACGTCTCCAATAGCTTTAATTTATACAAATATTATCTTTGTGTCTTTCATAACATGATGCAGAGGAGTTCAGAGTACGGTGTAATTTCTTTGCTTTTCAAGACAATTTTATCCATTTTAGTACCTGGGTTTGAAACCAGCCCAATTCAAACCAGAAGAGCTATAAAGATTTTTTTCCTCTAATTGCTGAAACAGGCTTGCACGTATAAAATCAGTTTAACGGCTGGAAAAGGCTGTGTGGTGTATAAATAGGGGTAAGTACCAGACCACCTAGAGTCCAGCCCTGCTGCAGGTACTCAGGCTGGCTGGTGCTGCCAGGCACGGACCGCTCTGGGTCGGTGACAGAGCGGTGACAGATCCTGAGCCACGCTGTGATGGAAACTGCAAACCTCCTGACGTGGGAAATGCTTGCAGACCCAACACATCACACTTTAGGTGATTTGGCTTTGTAGGACTGCTCCGGGCACACTTTTGCAATTTTTTTGGCCTTTCTTATTCCGTCCCAAGCTCAGAAAGCAGGCAAGTGGGACTGTGGTCCCAAACCACCAGACGGTAGCAGTAAAGCCAAGAGCAGCAGCAGCAGGAGGAAGCTGTGGTTGAATATGTACCTGAGATGGGATTTATTCCCTGCTAGTGGAGGATGACATGCTGGCATGGGGTCAGAGAAGGATCAGGAAGGTCCTGCTAATAACCCCAGCACTGGGGCAATCACAGGCGGTCAATCCCCTTTGGTGTGGCTCCTCCCGACCAGGGGTGAAGGAGCAGTGTCACCTAAGCAGGCAACCTGCTCTATGCTGTGATCCTTGGAACTCTCCCTGTCCCTCTCAGCCCTTCTGGCTGAATGCAAAAGTGGTCAACACCTTGGGTTAGAGGTGGCAACTTTTGATGTACTCTACCTGCCAGACGTTTCGGGATGTCAGTGTACCACTTCACATACTCTGTAGGACACCAGACCCATCTCTGCTTCTAACTGATTGCATAGTCTTGGTTAAAGCAGTCTTCATGTGAATTAATTTTTGTTTCTGTGAGGGGTAAAAATATCATGTTCTAATCTCTGAAAAGGACTTTGAAACTTAAATAGCAGGTATTTAATGTCTGGCATCTTATTTACTCGCGGATACTCAAGACATGTAAAACTGGGCTTTTTTCTTTTCAACGTGTTAGAAGTGGGGAGAAAGAGAGAGAAAGAGAAAACATGTTGCTGGAAGACATCTTCATTCTGAATAAAAGTAGAGTTCATTAGTGAAGAGGCTTCATCTTTTCTTTATTCTTCATAACATGCATTTTCATGATTGGTTACAAGTCTGGCATTGCTTCTTCCTTCATATGCTGCCAACAGTTTTCTATGATCTTAATTTTCCCCCTTATATGAAAACCTCAGGAAAAAAAAAATTCCATATATTAGCCTGCAAGTATTTGATTGACACATAGATTAATGTTACACAATTAAGGAGCGTTATCAGGTGAGTGCTTCAAAAATCACAATATTTCACAGGCAGGCAGGCTTCCTGACACCACGGTAAGTAGAAATACTTTATAAAAATTATTTAGAATCACCATCTATCATCATGAGAAACCTTGTGTTGTGCTAAAATAATTGACAGGTTGATAGCTGTGAAATGTTTCCAATCCAATAAAATAAAACGTAGTATTTCCAATAACACCGCTGATATGCAAGGGTTTACAATGGCTACCGATTTATTACAAAAATGGTGGAGTTCTAATTTGTGAGCAACTTGAGTGTATTTCAACTTCATGATCAGTGTCCTTCAAACCATCGCTAATCCAATCATTTCTTTCATGAATAAACGAGCCATGAATATGCATATTAGACGTAGCACAGCGTGGGCTGCTCTGCCACCTTACATCCAGAAGGTCACGGACATAAATCTTGCTAGATGCTAAATATTCCCTCTGCTGCAGCTCCCAGTTTCCTAATGCTCTTAAAGAGAGGTGCAATTGGGTAGAAACCCTCAGGAATTCACTCCCTGGTGGTTTGCATGGACAGAGGAGAAGCTAGAATTAAAAGGATGGAGCTCAAAATGAAGCTACCAGGTTCATCCGTCACTTCATGTGAACCTGATGGCTCTGCCTCTTCCAGGAGCACTGCAGGGTCCTGTGGTGGGCATTGGGACTCGGGATGCACTTGCCTGGCTGGGCTGGAAGTGGATCCTCCCCTCCACAGCTTGTGTAGGAAATACTTTTGGGGATCTTCAAATAAAAGTCCAAACTGCTGCATCATTTGTGCCCCTCGGTGCTGGTGGATGAGGCATCGGGGCTATGGGCCAGCCTGGAGCTCCAGCCAGTCCCTCTCCCTTCCCTCCTCCTCCTCCTTCTCCTGTGTTTCCTACTCTTCCCTTCCCTCCCGAGAGGTTTGCAGGCACTATGAAGAGCATGGGCTTCTTCTCTGTTCAGGAGAATAAAAAAAACAATTGTTATTTGGGTTAATTCTGATCTTGTTAAAGAGGGTTTTAAGCCACAGAGAATCTCTGACATTGATGGAGGGGGTAAAGCTTCTGCTAATGTTAAAACAATCAAACAAAAAAGTAATAGATGTTCCTGATTGGATCTGTCCCCTTAGCTAGAGGAACACCAAAAGTAGCAGATAACATTTTTNAAAAAGTATATGTTGCTATATATGTAATTATATACATATATAACTTTAGATATAGTTATATATATAACTATATATGTATATAACTATATATATAGTTATACAGACAGTTATAATGAACACCATTACCTCTCTGCTTGCAGCCACCTGACATTTTTCACTAGATAAGCTCCATGAACTTCAAGAACTCCTACCTGAACCCAGAGAACACTGCTCAGTTTTTCCGGCAGTGATCCAGGAAGGGTTATTGATAGCTGTTTGGCATTCAGTTTCTGCACGGTTCCACAAAGGAAGCCTGAAACTTAGGGACCAATGTGTATTCCCTGCATCCTGCTCTGTATGGCATTGCTCTGCCCTCCAGCAGTGGAAAAAAAATTCTCACTGTCCAAACTGTGGCAATTCTTGTCAGAAGGAGGTGTTTGCCTTCAGAGACGTGCTTTTCCCACCAGTGTTATTTATGATTGTTCCTAAAAAAAGAGATATTATAGTAGGTTATTGCTTTATTTACATGGTATGCAGGATTGGATTATAATTTCCAAGGGAAAGAAGCCCAACACCCATCAGGAGTTATTCAAGCAGATTAAATATATCCACTGGTCTTAAATCCAGGCAGCGGGCTGGTTTCGACACTGCATGAAATAAATCTGGGCAGGTCAAGTTGGCTTTTTACCCCCCTTTTCTTTACCCAACCTGGCTTACAGAGCTTCACTCAAATATTTTCTTTCACATGTTGCTGGCGAAAGCATCAAAACCCTAGCTGGGCTTATATTACANTTTTTTTTCCTTTCTTTTTTTTTTTATTTTTCTATTAAGACAAACATTTTTTTTTAAGCAAACAATGAGACATTTCCAGCCGGGTTCAAGTATCAGGGATTTCCTTTCCCCACCCTGCCCCCAAAATTAACAACAGAGAGAAGGAACATAATATCCTAGAGTAACAATTAACCTTCAGCGCGCTCGCTTGTCACACAGCGTATGCAGATGCAGGGGGAAGAAAAGCACAACCGAATGCACACTGAAGTGCTGTCCTTCCGAATTCTCACTAGAGGACACAGCTTTGTAAAAGAGTCCGTTAAAAAATGGGACCTGATTCTACAACAGGCTCTGGTGAGCCATGGAGGTAAATGTGGTCGCCCTTCTTTAAGGTCTCCCTGGAAGACGAGAACTTTCAGCAAGAATTTTTTTAACTCGTGGGTTATTGAAAAAGTATATGTTGCTATATATGTAATTATATACATATATAACTTTAGATATAGTTATATATATAACTATATATGTATATAACTATATATATAGTTATACAGACAGTTATAATGAACACCATTACCTCTCTGCTTGCAGCTACCTGACATTTTTCACTAGATAAGCTCCATGAACTTCAAGAACTCCTACCTGAACCCAGAGAACACTGCTCAGTTTTTCCGGCAGTGATCCAGGAAGGGTTATTGATAGCTGTTTGGCATTCAGTTTCTGCACGGTTCCACAAAGGAAGCCTGAAACTTAGGGACCAATGTGTATTCCCTGCATCCTGCTCTGTATGGCATTGCTCTGCCCTCCAGCAGTGGAAAAAAAATTCTCACTGTCCAAACTGTGGCAATTCTTGTCAGAAGGAGGTGTTTGCCTTCAGAGACGTGCTTTTCCCACCAGTGTTATTTATGATTGTTCCTAAAAAAAGAGATATTATAGTAGGTTATTGCTTTATTTAGATGGTATGCAGGATTGGATTATAATTTCCAAGGGAAAGAAGCCCAACACCCATCAGGAGTTATTCAAGCAGATTAAATATATCCACTGGTCTTAAATCCAGGCAGCGGGCTGGTTTCGACACTGCATGAAATAAATCTGGGCAGGTCAAGTTGGCTTTTTACCCCCCTTTTCTTTACCCAACCTGGCTTACAGAGCTTCACTCAAATATTTTCTTTCACATGTTGCTGGCGAAAGCATCAAAACCCTAGCTGGGCTTATATTACAGCCGACAAATCACAGTAATTCATGATCAGAGCTACTGTAGTTATTCAGAGCAAGTAGTGCAGCCACGGGGGCTGAGAGTGAGTGACTGCGCTGCAAAAATTACCTGCTAGAATTTCTTAGAGCTGCCAAGTAACTTCAGTTAACAGCTCTTTTCCTTAAAGAAGCACCTGGCGAAGAGGGTTGGCCCCACGGTGCCTCATCTCCCAATCAGTCCCAGCTACCAGAGGAGCAGGATGACTGGGATTAAATTGGCCACAGAGGTCTATGATGCTGCAAAAGTTGCTATTGTCAATGAAAAAGCCCCAAAGTCAATTTTAACAGCTCTCCAAGAGTCCCTGGTGAATGGAGGAGGTTATTCCTGGAACTGATACCAAATAGGATGATATTCCCACTTGTCATCTGCACAGTCACCTGCTATATTCCGCCCATGGGGATGGCAGGGGAGAGCCCTTGTTCCACTCCAGCATGTGCAGATTTTGCTATCACAGTCCACACACAGCTTACAAAATTATGATTTTTTTTTTCTTTTTTCTTTTTTTTTCTTTTAAGATAGCGGTTTAAACTCCTTAACACACCGGTGCTGCAGAAATTTGAATAATCTCCTTGTAATGTTGTAATGTAATGTCACCTTGTNTTAACACACCGGTGCTGCAGAAATCTGAATAATCTCCTTGTAGTGAAAGGTGAAACTCTCATCACCATTTCAAGTTACAAACACCAGTTCTGTTCAGGAGAAGTTTCAGGGCCTCTTTTTCTAAATTTAGCCAGGTTTCAAGATTACTGGAGGACCACCAGTCCCAGCCTGGATTCCTCATGTGATTTTACCTTCTCTTTATTTGTCTAGAGAGGTATAGAAAACAGTTTAAAGTTGATGTATTTTGATCCTTCACATTTTAAACCCTCGGTTTTCAACTGGCAGCTTCTGCCTTCTCCAACAAGTGTTTCCAATACCTTTACAAACTGGTGCATTGTCTGACAGATTGCATCTTCAAAAGCTGCCTCTTTTCAGGGGAACAGAACCGGTAGTTTTATTCCAGGAAGTTTGCTGCATGACACAAGGATCTTTTGTGGGCACTTTGCTCTTTTCTTTCTAGGATTCCTTACTCTAAAATAGAAGTAACTTTAGAGAAAGAAGTAGTACAAGACTGCTCTTTGTGTATTCAGCTAGCTAACTGTCATGATTTTATGAGGAGTCTTATGACACTTGGTATTTTTCTTAAAACCCTAGACCTTGGAGTTGTATGTATATACCAGAGTTTCAGCATTAATTAAGAGAAGAAGGATTCCAGCCTGCATGGCTGTTGCACAAAACCTGAAAATAGTGAGCCCTAAGAGCAGAAGAGAAGGGATCTTAAACTGGTTTTCAAGAAGTTCATGTTTTAGGATCTAAAATCATAATTTCTGGAGGGACAGGGAGGTGTGGAGTTAGGAATCCTCTGCCCAGCATTGAGCAATGATACCTCTGCCACTGAACGCGTCCTCTGAAACTCAGCCCTCTGTTTTTATTGTGTTAGACTAATTGGAATCAGAAGCTGTTCAAACTTACAATAGGTAATGAGACTTGGGGAAAACCCACACCCAGAAGACAGGATTAAAAGGAGCTTCCTTGAACTCCTGCCCATCTCTTGCAGAGAGGCCGCGAAAGTTTCAGGTGCACTAATTCCGTTCTAAGAATCCAAATTCTAAAGCAAAATCAAGCAGAAGCAAAATGCTGTCCCTTACTAAGATGACAATGCAGGCCAGCATTCAGATTTATCACCAGTTGGCTTTAACAGCTGAAGGTCTAAAAGCTTCTCTCAAGATGCTCCAGGCTACAGAGAAGCTCCCTTTAGAGACAGATGCTGCCCATTTCTCCTCCCATAGTTGGGCTTTTCAGTACAAGGATTTTTTGATCAGTATAGAAGACTTTTTCCTTAAAGCTCCTACAGTGAAGCAGGGATAATCCACGTTGGAGAACAGGCCTTGCTCAGCTCAGTATTTTTTCCTGTGTCGTAACAGACATTTGATAACAAAGCAAACCTGCATAAGCAAGTCAGCCCATGGCAAAAAGAGTAATCCACTTAAGTTGGGTGGTTTCTGTGGTGCAATCCAGTGTAACACTGCTTCCCCTCTGGCAGTCCTTGCTAAAATCTAAGACATATTATAAGTAAAACAAGTTTGTGAGGCTCAGACAAGAGACCACTTTGTAGAGTAACTTGTGCGTGCATGACTTGAAAGAGCAAGAAGAAAGCGCATTTGGGACACGTGATTACAGGAGCTGGCAGCAGGTAAAGACCTCCTTTCCTGTTTTAGCTGGCTTATTAGGAGTATGACTGCAGCACCTTACATGTCAGCTGTGAATAAGGACTCCACTAGACCTGGCACGTAAAGATGTTTCTGGTTCTAAAGTTCCTGTGTGTGCAGGGGTTCTTCTGAGCTGTGCAGATAAAGCCACATAGCTCTGCAGATGTCTGGCACCTGGTCAGAGCTCATCAGAGAGCTTGGTGTCTGCTCCTCTTGAGGTACCCCTGAGAACAGCCACACTGTCAAACAGGGACTGGAAGGTACCCAGATGCAGTTGCAGCTGATATGTGGGACAGCAAGAGGACAGCCTCTGAAACCTTGTGAGGTTCAAGTCTTTTCTCCATATGTTTCTCTGCCACAGACTGATCCTGGAAAGAGCATCTTCATTTAACTTCTCTGCAGGCAGTTTAGGGCTTTGCAAGTGAGTCCAGGATAGGTTTGTCCCAGACATGAGGCATGTGCTATAGCAACTTTTCAGTCCCTTTGCAGGTCTTGGTCTGGTCTGCCAGAGCCCTCACGGCTGAGCTGTGAGCACAGGTTAAGCCATACAGAGCTGCTCTGCAGCCATTGAACTGCCTCACACCTCACCCAGGGTGAGAGCTAGACCTGTCCTCAGCCAAGGCACTAACTCTTCATCCTCCACAGGAGGAACGATGCAGCCAGGCCTTTGGAGGAGCTTGACCTAGTTGGGAAGAGGGATGTTACGCTTTGCATCCTTCCTCCCCACTTTTACTAGCCGCTGTTTATGTAGGGCCTCCAACACCACTCATTAGAGGGGTGGCAGCGACCCAGCCAGAATTTACTTCACTGAGATCAAAGCATCATGCAAAAATCCCATATTCAGTGTATTTATGAGAGATCAAATAACATCTATAAAGCATATGATTTTTTAAAACCCTTCTGATTCTGCATTGAGCAGTTGCTTATCTCATATATTACACAGACCTGTCTCATAACTACAGGGAGCTGAGGAAGAAAGAACAGGCATATTTCACAGTTCTTCCTTTTCTCTCCCGTCTTTCTCTTAGCCCCTACAAGCAGGAAAAAAATAAAAGGAGCCTGAAGAATCTCTGTACCCTGCTGCTGCTTCCACCACCTCATAGTAACCAGCTAACTCTTGCATATTAAAGCTCCTCACATGAGATGTAATAATCACCTACACTGAGAATGAAGCTCTGGCACTATATTTTCAAAACAAGACTTTGTTGACCAGAAAACCTTCGCTTGAGAAACCCACCCAGTTTTCCCAAGCATCCTCCTTTGAGGATGCTTTTTCTCCAGTCTTGCTCCATGGACATCAGCTCTTCTTCCCCACCAGCTCATCGAGTTGGTTAAGATAAGAGACTTCTTTCCTTCCACTTTCCTGGAATCTTTGTTGCAGTATCTGCAGGCAGTAATTTGTGGTCCAGACAGGCTGGGGCAGCTTTCTGAAGGGTTTTGCTCTCCTGCAAGGCTATGCTGAGCATGTTAAGCAGTCACTGGTGGAGGAATATGTCAGGCCTTGCCAGGTAGGGAAGGATAATATGATACATGCTGGGAAATTTAAGAAAGAGAAGGATAATCTCAGGCTCAATTTGGCAAACATTTTAAACAGGCACCCAGTGGGGAGAAAGAATAGTCATACAGTTAAAATACCGGCTTTGCACACAGCACTTGGCCTTTGGCTTTTCCATAGGCTTCCTGTATAACCTCTGTCAAAATCACTAGGAGAAAATTGGTTTTGAAGTTCTTTAGGCAAGAGAAAATAATGAGGAAATTGCACTTGAGATTTGTCTTGCATTCATACCTCAGTTTCCCACATGCAAAAATGAAAGCACTAATGTTACTCCTTCTCTGTCATTGTTCGCTTCTCCTAGACATGGGGTGTGGGGTGGGGAGCACCTCTGAGGACAGGTGATAAAGGATGTGAGATAAAGACTGAGCTTCAGATGATGTCCCCCTGCACTGCTGGCCCTTGCTGTGGTATGGTGGGGCTGTGGCAACCCTGCAGAGCACCTCATGGAAGGTGTCTGGGGAAGGACCAGTCTGGTAGGACTT
Source organism: Thinocorus orbignyianus (assembly GCA_013400375.1). NCBI lineage: Eukaryota > Metazoa > Chordata > Aves > Ciconiiformes > Thinocoridae > Thinocorus > Thinocorus orbignyianus. The sequence goes on along the minus strand of VXBW01006168.1, from coordinate 1,451,370 downwards.
GGCCTCTTCCAGAAACAGGTCTGAGATGGGACTGGGGTTTTCTGTGCCACTGATGAGCAAGGCTCTCCAGGGAGGAGGTCCCCAGTTGCACCCAGAGGTGTTGGCTGGTGTTGGTGTGACACCATGCACAACAAGGGCTTTGCACTTCCCGGGTCCTGCAGAGTAAGGAACAACTCAACAGGTTTGGGAAGAGTTTGTGCATTTGGTTTTTCCTGATTCCGCTTGGGCTGAAATCACTTGACAGTGTTCTTTGATGAGTGGGAGGGAGTAGATGAAGCCTTGTGAAAAATCTTTACTAAAATACTTGAGGTTACTCATTTTAGCACATCAATTTATTGAGACATTTGGCATAAATTCTATAGCAATTCTCCCCAAAGACTTCAGCAATTCAATCATTTTTTTTCTAAAGCACTGTATACTTTAATTAATAGCTTTTATATTTTAGAACAGCCAAAGGCAAGCTTCTTTAACCAGAAAAATGTATATATTGACACACCTTTAAGGCAGTAAACTTTTCTGCATATTAATATTGAAAAGAAGCTCATTAATTAAGCAGTCACACACACACACACACACAAATCTTCTGATAGAATAAGTGCATTGAAAGTTTCAGATCACTTGGGACAAGTTCTGCCTGGAGCAAAGCTGCAAAGCTAATGCTCTGTATTAACTCTAGCAATCAACCCCCAAAATGGCTGCATCCCTCAAGGCCAGTCGTTCCATCTGATCAGGTTGCAAAGCAAATTAGCATTCTCTTTGCCCTGGCTATGATGCTTCCTATTCTTTTCATGAATGATTTATTGCTCTCCCCTGCCCAGGATATGCTTGTTTTACCATCTACCTTTTCAGTGATGTTTGCCCCAGCAAAAGGTGTCCCCTGTGGTTTTGGTGCTGACTGGGACCAGCACTAGAGTCTGCACTCTCTTGTGCTGAGAAGCAGCGTTTGTTCCATGGTAGCAGGAGTTCATTCTAGTGACCACTTTCCCATTCATCTTCCTTCAAATCCTGGCTTCTTTATTCAGAGAAAACTCCATTTTATAGAAATGTTAGCAGACTCCAGGGAAAGCCCTGCCTTTGCGAGGAGGTGGTAGCCAAACACTGCCGAGGTGATTCACAGTAGCTGGTCCTCTTAGAGGATATCCCACAAAAAAAGAAAAAACAACCTTGGAGAGAAGCAAGAATTCCTACACAGGGCATTTCTCACATTCTGTGAACCCTCACAGAGCAGAGGTGTTCCCCAGTGTGCCCTGCAGTGCTGTCCCCCTACCTCCCACCGTGGCGATGCTGGTGTGTACCAGGGCTCCCTCACAACCTGGCTCTCTTGGATGTGGAAACCTGGGTCAAGGCTGTTTGTCGGGGGAAAATGTCTCATTCCAGTCCTGGAGTCACTGGAAATTCTCTGCATTTCAGGTGTAGCAAAAGACTGTCTGCTGGAACAGCTGAAAGTCTTCATCCTGGGGATTCTTCAGCAACTTCTATCCTTTTGCTTGTTTTGAATGTAGCTGTAAAGAAAATAATGAGTAAAAATAAGATTGGGATGATGCTTTCGCCCTCTTCCTCTCCCATGTCCATGCCCTGGCTTGAAAAGTTTCTTGAGAGACGGAGTCTTCCCCACTTCTCTTTTCTCGCTTCCTACTTCATGAAACCTTGTGATCTGTAAAACCCTCTCTGATTTTCAGGAAAACTCTCCTACAAGGTATGGAAGAGTCAGTCACTTTGGCTAAAATCAGAACTGTCTTTCCTACACATTCCCAAACTGAGCCAGTTTGTTAGTCTCAGTGTAGTCCCCTTTTTGCTCCTGGAATTATTGACAAATACATGGAGAATCAATTCTAATGAGCAATACTAACCTACTGTACAGACTTGATGCATCACATGTATTGAGACCTGAACTTCAAACAAATACACAACATGAACTTTATCAGCTACAGTTTGACTACCACATATACCTACACTGATTTCCATGAGTTATTGCTTATTTTCATCTGTGCAATCAAGACTAGAATCAAATCTGTGTCTTCTGATGTCCAGAGAACAGTGACGTGAGAACTGGTCTCATTAGCACTCATGGGAGATGCCAGTACAGCCTGGGAAGAGAACGTGCAGCTTCTGACTTCTTAAAATTTAATGACACAGTTTATGGGGCTTTGATCCTCTAAGTTATCTTTACTTACAAGCAGGCTCATGAAAGTCAATGGGACCTATTTACAATATAGAAACTTAAACACAGGAGTCAGTGTGTGCAAGATCTATAGCTGCAAAACCAATATTGCCTTGTACAAATGTCACAACATTTTCTAAGAATTAATAAATGAAGAGATTGTTTCCTTTTAGCCAAATATTGAAAGCAATTGGATACCTTGTGCCCATTACAAGTGTCCCTCATGGGCTGGGGGGAGATTTCAGCACTAGACTTGAATACGTATTATTTTGCATTTTGAGCTGCTCTATACATCTCTCCTCATGGCTACATTTCTCTTTAAAATTCTTGAGGATGGTTCAATAATCCCATAGAATTGTTATAACTGTCAATGAAGCACCTCTGGCCATTTTCATAGGTTTTAGGCATAGTTTAGCAGCAGCTTATTTGAGTGAAACCAGTGCAGGAATGGAAAAAAATATTCCTCACCAGCTGGAGTTATGCTATGGGCAGCTTTGTGTTGTGTATGAGTGTCCATTACCTGCTGTAGAAGAGAAACCGTTAAACAAGTCAAACCAGCACATTGGTTCCAAACCAGCTAATGAGTTCTTCTGTCCTGCAAAGGTTTGTAGATAAAGGATTGGGTTTTGACAGGTCCTCTCCTCTCCTCTCCTCTCCTCTCCTCTCCCTATGTTCATCACCAAAGTGCATGAGAATCTTTGCTCAGAGAAATTGCTAATTCATTGAATTTTCTGTGCTGGCAGATGACCGATATGGAAAAACTACAGCCAGAATATTCTAGGTTTGGCAAAGTTATAATTAAGACAAAAAATCCCCATTTGGTTACCTTAACAAAGGGCAGCGTTGCCTATAAATGTGTGCCATTGTGCTTGGAGGTATCATAAAAAATAATTAAAACCAAACTGCTGTTGTCAATGTTGACAGATATTAGTCACGTCACCAGCCTGCGATGCATTGCCAGGATGAGGTAGGACTGCTCTAATCCTGAAGTAAGATGTTGAGTATCCAACCAGCTTAGCAGAAGATGCTGAGACAGCCCGGGCTTTCCTGGAGCTAAGCCCTGGAACCACATCGTCTGACACTGAAGGGCAGTACAACGCTCCCATATTCATAAAGGTCCTATCCTGGAGCCCAGTGATCTCACTCCTTCAGTTTTTGAAGACCAAACCCTGACTCTTTCCACTAATGGCACGCCAAATAGACGAGTTAAAAGGGGCTACTTGGAAAGGAAAAACTACAGGAACCAGTGGTTCTTATAGCAACTTTGTTCATTAGTGTAGAGGAATACTTTCCTAATTCCTAACAAGATTAAAAAAAATATGAATAATTGTCTAAGAGCTGGGTGGTTCTTCAGATTTTGTGCTCACTTACTAACCCCAAGCTAATGATAAATGCATCTGCTCTGCTTCTTTGGGTGCCTACTTGTCTGTGCCCCTGCCTGTTACGTGCCTGTCCTTGCTTGCCCTCGTGCCTGTTGAAAAGGCACAGTGCTCAGCAGAGGCATGGGGCCAGCCCTTCCACACATGAGTGTGAAAAGGCACATGGTTTTTCCTCAGTGCACCTGCAGAAAGGAAAAAAAAAGGAGACTTTTCTTGATCTGGGCAAGACACGTGGCTGACCACACTTAAATGAAAAAAAAAAAAACCAAAAATTCTACTGCTTTGCCTGAAACTTGGCATGGAGCTTCAAAGTTAGTTTTAAGTACAGGACATTGCACTGCACTGGCCAGGAGTTGCCAAAGTTGCTAATGGACAGTGGGTGCCTGGATACAGCCAGAAAAGACCTGCCAAGGCAACAGAAAGCTGAATATAATTTTCTGGGAGAAGGTACTCACTGTGAGCAGTGCCCACATACCATTCTCAGGAGTTCTTTCAGTTGTTTCCTTCTACTCAAAGGTTTCTTTGCAGCAGTCCTCCAGAGGATGGGTGTCCAGAAGCACAGAACAACTGCTGCACCCCGTGTTGGGAAACCCAGGATTTGAAACTGGGTCCTGATACTCTCCAGAGAAACGTTAAGCACCAGCTGAACAGTCTGTCTTCCTCTGTGGGATGCCTTAGCGACCGCTGAGGAATGTCTTGCAGGGATCCCTCCCCTGGGAAAGTTGGACTACAGTGAGGGACCCACCTTTCCCTCTCCAGGACAGATGAGTCAACAGTAGTTTGTATTCCTGAGCCCCAGACGTCACACCTCACTACCCCTCTGTGAAATGTTGACGTATGACACCTCCTGAGTCATGGCACTCCTGCAGCTTGGAGCTCCCAGGCTCTAGAGTCACTATTCTGACAACTTGCTTCTGAAGTACAGTGAGCAGAAAATCACAAGAATTTCCCCACAAAATATTTTGGAAAGAAAAAAAAATTTTTTTTTTCACTTTTTCCATTCTTTTGGAAGAAACTTTCCAGCTACTTGCTTAAAAACAAACAAACTCCAAAGCAGAAAATATCCAGCTTCTGGCTATTTCCAGTGTTTTCAAATTATTCTTTCAGTTTGGGGATTATGTTTTGATGTTGCTGAAAACCAAACTGTTTAGATATTTTCTTTTTTTAATAGTTTCAGCAAAACATATTGAAAAGATTTGGCTTCATCTGAGTGTGGGCTGGGAGCAAAATTCTCCAATATTTTGCAGGAGGAGAAATCCCTTTCTGCCCAGCTCGGCCATCTGCATGCCACAGTAATGCTCATTTCCTTGCTTACTTTACCCCTTTCCTCCATCTTATATTTGCACAGATTCTGAATTTCTCTGGACGTTGACTTTACCTTCCTTTACAATCGTTGGGCACTCTATTTTTAGGGTATTGCTTTCATGCAGATGAGAAGTAACAATAATGGATTTGAAAACGTATATTTAAGTCTAAAGGCTATTTAAGATACCCCATTCAATTTCATGGAATAATTAGCAGGCAAATCTATACAGAGCTCTAATTTTCATTCTTTTCTGAGGTTAATTTCTTCAGGGTTCAGTCACAGTGCTAAGTGCTTTTTCCAGAAGTTTCTAGAAACATTTTTCTTGGTCATTCCTCAGGACAGAAGAATGCCTTGGCCTTGATTCTTTGGCTTGTGGAAGCTGAATGTAAAAGCCCTTGGAAAAACTTGGACAACTGGACTTGGCTTCAAATATTCAGCAATTCCATTTAGACATCCAGACTTGACTCGAGGTACTCAAGCCTAGAAATACAAGTTTTTCTCCCAAAGGAAAATGCAGTTTTTAGCAGGACTTCCTGGCTGCTGCCGCTGGTGATGTTATGGGGACAATCACCATCGTGGCAGCTCTTTGATGCCTCTCCTTCTGGCCCTTGCTAAAAAGTAGGAAGTAGCAAAGTGCCCGAAAACATAATTAATACCAGTAAAACTTGGATCAGTATTTTCATTCATGCATTTGCAAGTGTTTCAACCATATCAGGTAATAAAACCTCCCCGAGTCTTTTAATTGCCATTTCATTAGAGATGGAACTGATTGCCCCACCGCCAGTTACAGCAGGCTGGAACTTCACATGGCAAGAGAACGTGGTTAGGACAACACAGCTCTCTAAGACCACAAGACACTGAGCAGTTGGATGGGGAGTAAGTCCCATCAGCCTCAACTTGCCTACACTAGTTTACTAGATAAATGCAGTTAAAAACCCTACAGTTAACTAAAGAAAAATAAAAAAAAGAAAATATGCTAGAATGTTAGCCTGCTTTCCAGTTTGCCAACATTTTCATGTGCCTTTGTTAACCAGATTGTTAATAATTGAATGAAAACACACCATTGCAGCACAGAAGAGGTGACAGACTCACAGGTACTCTTTCCCAGCCTGGTTTCATGCCGTTAACTCCACGTGCATGGATGGTTGTGGCTATCATCGTAGGGCTATCAATTTCTCCCTCGCAGCAATTTCAACCCATTTGTCAGTGCATTCAAATATATTGAGTGTTTATAAGTTTTAGGAATATAGGTGACTGGGTTCAGGAAAGTGATTTTGTCAGTGCTTCCACTAAACCTGCTGTATGAGCTCATGCCTTGTGAGACATCAGAAAACTGAGGCAGTCTTGAGCTGTACGTCCAAGGGCTACGTTGGTTCTGCTGCTTATGGGATTCTGGAAATGATTCATCTCACTCATGCACTCCTACACAGACACTTTCCCTGCTCTCACCACAAACACTGCTTGGCAGGGTGGTTTTCTGCACTGCATTGATATCCTTATGATCTCTTCAGTGCCTTGTTTATCTCTGGGTAGCAGGCATCACCTCTTCACTCCATCCTCCCCTGCTCTGATCCAGCTCTTCCTAATACCCAGCCCCCTTCGTTAAATAATTGCTCTGACTGACTGTGGTGCTTCATTTGTTGCACGCCCATTTATGTTTTGCCAACAAACATCCCTAAAATACCGTCACTGCTGCTTAAATGCTTTCTTATCCTTATACACTATTACTTGATCCATTTTTAAACCCACTTAGGTCCCAGTTCTGCAAATTTGCCTCTGTGCATGTAATTTTTCTCTGGAGGCCTTCAGAGTATCTTTGTTTAGGGTCTGTTGATTTGGAAATCACCTTCTTATCAACAACAAGATACAAGTGAAAAATTATGTCAACCCTCTACTTCTGCTGGGATCATTTATAGCACATTCCTCCTACCAGTTCATTCTTTTCCACACTATTTCTCCTCCAGAAGAAATGGGCCAGAGGGCAAAGGTGCAGTCTGATTCATAGTTGAACCTCCCCAAAGTGCTGAGGTAGGTCTGTTAGAGACACAGGGGTTAAATCTACTATAGGGATCTCTGGTTTATTTTTCCTGAGATCTTGGGTGACATTTCCTCTTATTTTCTTCCCTCTCATGCTTTTTTTCTCTGCAGTTGGAGGTAAAGTCATCCTGAAGTCTCCCACCCCCTCCTTGTCATCATTATCCCCTGCCACCTCAGCTCTTCTAAACTTTTCACTATTCAGAATCCCAAATTCCACCTTCTCTAGTCTCCCTCATCTCTTTTGCACAAGTTTGTGACCTTCAGCCCCGCTGGTTTTCATTTCTCACCAGAGTTTGGTTATGTCTGATGTTGAAATCTCCTCTGTGTGCAGACGTTGAGAGTTCCCCTTTCCAGGTTGTCATGGTTCTTGTATTGTTGTAAGAAAACAACCCATCGTGTTCTTACCACAAATCACTGTGAGACCATTTAGGGCAAATGGGCCTCCTTATCTGAGATCAGATCAGGGCCAGAACTAAAAACCTGTGCCACAAACTGCGGGGAGCCTGGAACTGATTCTGTATATTATGACAAGATATGGAAGCATCAGGCAGATGCACATTTTTATTCTACTGCTTTAACCGCCAGCGCACAAAGTCTAAGTCATACTCAAGAACTTCTCAACACTCTATAACAAGATCTTCAGTAAAAGCCATTAATACAGCACAGGAAAAGACCAGGAGATGGTGAGAGCTTTGTCGATGCTCTAGGTCTCTCTTAGATTAAATGATCAAAGCAGGCACTCGTTGGAAGTCGACAGCTGGTCATGCTGCAGAAGAAGGCAAGGACCGTACATTCTCCTCCGACCTTGAACTCCAAAAAAAGGAAACAGCTTAACCTCACATATATGCACAAAAACATTCATGTGTCTGACAAATAGGGAGAAATCGGGGATTTTTCAAATATTCTTCACTAGATAGGAAGTTCTCTCATGAATTTGCAGAAATGGACTCTCAAGAGAAGCTGTGGTTGTAACGTCCCGAGCACCTGAACATAAAGGCCTATTTCTCCTTTCAACCTTTCTCCGAGGACAGCTTGTTTGCTTTTCCATGAAGCTTACTTGTTTTCTGCTCCCTCTGCTCTGGGATCTCCAGCGCTGCTCATCTTCCCATGCAGCCGATTCTTCTGTCCAGGTTCTCAGGAGCTCGCAGTGTGAACAGCTCCTCATTATCTGCTGCCCAACTAGTGATTTAGTTGCAGTGGTGTTCCCATTGCAACATCGCATTGCAATCCCCTGTAGTGGTGTCTCCAAAGAACCGTACGATTATAATGCACATGTTTAGAGGGTGGCTGTGAATCTGGAGGTGCAATGCTGGGCTGGGTTTGGCAGGCTCACAGGTAGCAAGCTTGGGTGGGTGCGGATTTCTGCCTGAATAATTAATCCATCCCTAGAAGTGTTATTTGAGGCTTGGGTGTCAGAGCAGATTTTGTTGAATTTTAATATTTCCTGTAACTTACACTTCTCATCATCGCCCAGTTATTGTTTCCAGTGCTCTCTGGAACGATACCACCTTCCACTCGCTGGCAAGTTGCGGCTCTGTGAACACACTAAATCTCTCATCCCATTCCAGAATATTTTCAGCCCTCCAGCAAAGTGTTTATAATTGTGTCACCCCATGTGGTTTGATCTTCCAACACCCAGCAAGGGTGAATAAACTCACCTTGTAACAGCTCCTCATTAAGGGAAAATGGCATATGACACACCCAACGAAACAAAGCAATGAGTAACAGTAAAATTGTAGACATTTAACACATAGGTCTCAGATTCCAGTGATCCTGGGTCCTGCTAAACAATTTCCATCCCAGCAACCCATCCTGTACCTACAAGGTACCCAGATGAGGTGGGAAGTGTGAGGGAAGGGGGGACACTGAATAAATAAGGCAGCCCCAGAGGCTGCTTTACAGCTGCAACATTCTGGGATGAGCTAAGAAAGAAAAAAAATAAAACACACAAAGCACATTTCTTGTGGTAGTCAAGTGACACCCAAGTGTTCGGAAAAGCACACGCAGACTACACGTAGCTTCATGTGCAATTAGGAAGGACGTGGCCATTTACCAGAGCTGCGAATGCAGTTGCAATTAGTACAGTGAAAGTATGGGCCTGAAGTTTCCAGCTACAAAAATGCCATTTATACCACTGTTTAGGAAAAGGAAAAAAGGACATTAAACTGCAATGGTTCTTCTTTCTTGGCAGGAACGGTAGAATTTTGTCACAGCACAAATTTGTGAATTCCCTTAAGATGTTATTGCTCATGCACAAACACCCGTGAAGCGATCCCTGCTTCTCTGGCAAAGTGACCACTTTCTGTAGACTCTGCTCTGTAAAAATAAACTGAATGGAGTAGTACTTTCCCTTTGGATTTTTCTCACTCAGGAAACACCTATGCCCAAATCCTTAACTGGTGTAAATCTGCAAAGCTCCTCTGACTTCAGAAATGCGATGCCAAGTTCCTCCATCAGAGACTGTGACCTGTTATTTTGGCAGAGACTGTAAATGGCCAATTCTGTGTTTTTGGACCAATTGTTAGGTAGCTAATCCTCCAATTTGCACATGCAGATGGTCTGAGCACTCCCGTGTGAGCTTTTGCCTGGGCAAAACTGTAGCCAACACAAAGTGAGTGGACGAGCATCTAGGTGCGTAATTCAAAGCATGGAAATGTGGGGGCTGAGTTGACGTTTCCCCCGAACACAGCCCTGTAAATCTTTTTCTTCTTTGCAAACTCCTCTCACACAAAAAAGAAAACCGAAACCCAAAAACAAACCCACCCCACACAGTCCCTCAAAACCCACACTCACAAAAACAGCTGGAAGAGAAGAAAAGACAAAGAGGCGCATTGTGGAGGAGCAGTCACTCAAATCTACCCCTGCGCTCCCCACCCGGAGTCAGCACATGCTGGGAGTCAATCAGCTCTTCGGGGAGCACAGGGAAAACACACCCCCACAGAAACTACTCAAATAATCCCACTCCCTCAAATCCTGCAGGATTTCGGTGGTTTCAGCCTGGGACTTCCTTTCCACTGACTTCTCCACTCCGAAACAGTATTTCAAAATGAAGTTTGAAGGGGAAAAAGTGTATTTATTTCTAGTGGTATTTTTTCATCCTCGTCATGTCCTCCCAGAGAGAAAAGTAATTTTTACAGGGAGAGACTGATTAAGCCTAAGTGTCAAAAGTGGAGCCTAAATGGAAGTTTATGTGCAGGCACCTGCCAGTGCGGTCAGTGGAGCCTCTGCTGTACCCAGCTGTGAGAAAACAAAAAGGAAGGTTCCTAGCCAGGGACTTAAAAACCTAACCCAGTAAGTTTATTATTAGGAAAAAAAAAAGTTCAGGGTTTTTACTTTAAGTGTCTGACTCATTCCTGAGGATAACAGTGTAAACTACTTAGAATAATCTGAATTTTCAACCAGCTCGTTGGAGCTCAGGATGTCCAGTAAAGCCATCCCTGGCTGGTTCTGTCTGCTAGTGCTTCCACTGACCCCAGCGATCTGGCCAGTGTGGAGAAGCTCACCCACATTGTTACTTCAGCATTTTATTTCCTGCGCTAACGAGATGATGACAGAAAGCGTGAGGAGCCATGGAACAATTACCTGTGAGTTCTTGTGTGCCCACTAAGCATTTTTGAATGCTCTGAAAAGGTGATTGAATTGCTCGAGGAACAGGACTCCTTGCTGGTCAATGCTGATTCTTGGTACCAGTTTGTACGCAGTGAGTCAAGACCAACCTCTTTTGAGCTATTTCCATCTTTCTTCTTCCAAGCAGCCTGGGGTCATGACGTGTCCAGGGCTTAGCGTCTGTTTATGAACAAAGTGTTGGGGCTGTGAGATTCTTATCTTTTGTGATGGAAGCAAGAGTCACTGGAAGAAAAAGGCAACTTTTCCTCCATGTCCACTGTCCAGGGACACATCCCTCATTGCCTCTGGGAAGAGCATGGGAGCGGTGAGAGAGCTCTGGGCCATCTGCATCCCAAGAGCACTTGTTGTGGGGGATTTCCTGAGACCAGTAAGGGGGATAGGAGGTGAAGGGGTGCCAACACACCAGTGATCCCATCCTTGATAAAGGAACGAGTTGCTGGCAGTGTGCCTCACAGCCACCTAAGGCTGCTTGTGCCATTGGCTCCCCAGAGCTCTGCTCATGATGGGACCCAGGGCAACTAGACCCATTTCTCGTCTCCCTGCAGCCAAGCACAGCCCAGGTGGGGTATCTGGAAAACACAGGCCAGAACATCATTGCTCTGCGCCCAAATCCCTCGCACAGACATTTAATTAGTCCTCTAATTCCTGAGGATTTATGAGCCTCCATCTTCACTAATTTGCCTCAATACAACATCAGAAGGTGTTTGAGCATGTCCAGGAAGTATTAATGTGGGTCTAAGTGCTTCTAAAAATACTGTGCCAGAGAGGGTTAAATTTAATGTAAAGGGTTTTGGTTTTTTTTGTTGTTGTTTTGTTTTTGCCAGAAGCAGTACCCTTGAAGAGTCCAGTAACCTGTCTGCATCTCCAGAAAATTACAGGTGTTTAAGCGGGCAGCGCTGACAGGCAGACTGAGAGATAATAACTGTTTTCTACCCCTCTGAGGTTCTGCTGCTGCTGCTGCTGTGGCTCCTCCTTACCTCCTCCGTGGGGTCTGATGAGGGATGCTCAGCTTCTCAGGAGTGGGTCACCCCAAGCCTGTCAGGCAGGTTCGGCTGCTGAGCTGGGGGTTATGTGAGGGGCTGGTTTGCTGGGGCTGATTGTGAGGGACCCATCCTGCCCATGCACTCGCTTGCCGTCCACCACAAACCCATTTCTGTGCTGTCCCAAAACGCAGTGGGTTCTTATCTCTCCTGCCTTTGTGGCTTCTGATTTACTGCGATTGAACTCCCAGCTAAGTCTGCTATTGCCGGGCAAACCCACTGCAAATGCGAGCAATAAAACAAAAATTCTCCTTGCAGTTTGTAGTTTATCCTGCCCAAATAAAAAGGGTGAAAAGACTCTGCCTCTCTTCTTAGATAGGTTACCCCCAAGGACTTTTCTACTCTCCTTTCTGCCCGCCAGCCAGCCAATATCTTCTTCCAGTGCTCCCCCTTCCTTCTAAAAGGTCTCAAGGCTCCAGAGTTATCTGTTTTACTCTTCCTGCCCTTTTTTCTCCCCTACATTTTCTTTTTGCACTCTCAAGTATTGAATTCCATTTGAAAAAATTGGTCCTAATGCAATGCTAGAGCAAGGATCAGAACCAGTCAGATTGGGAAAGGCTCCCGGTGCCCAAAGCGAGCCCTGCTCAGCCCTTGCACCTTCTTTTGCCTTGCTCTGCCCTGGCGAGAGGTGTTTTCGGGGGAAGGGAGGTTGGGGAAGGTTCCAGGGAAAAAGAAAGGGCTGTAGGTAGGCTGGAGGGAGAGGAAGCTCACTTCTGGGACACCTCAAGCAGCTGCTGAGCAGAAGCATTAATAACTCGCAAAAAGAACAACAGGGATGGGCAAAGCAAAACAAGGGGACCTGCCTGAATTCCCAGTCAGGTTTTGCACACACCAGTGACGATGATTCACTGTCTGGTTTTCACTTTGTTCCCTTCCTTTGGCACTCGGCAGTTTCCTATCTCCTGTAAAGCTCTGCCTGTCCTTTCACTCTTCCTCATGTTTTTTGCTTTTTTTCCTCTGGTTACTTTATTAACAGTGACCCAAACTCCAGAAAATTTGTCTCCTCCTCCCCCTCCCACCTTTTCTGTTTATTTAATTTAACTGTGCTAGAAATTATTTAAGTGCTTTAAGAGCATAAATGGGAAAATAATAATTACTCTTTTGCCACATCTCGCTTCACCATTAAGAGGGCATTAACATTGGAAAGTTGATTAAAAATGTCTTCTTGGAAAGAGCTATGTAGGAAAATGAAATCACCCTCTGTCGTTCCTTTCCCATTTCTGTAGACATCTTCCCAAATTAAAACCAAATAAACCTACTAAGCTATGGCAGGACTTAACAGCGATGCTGTTCCCTGGGCAAACCCTTAGGGCTGAACCCGGTTATCTCTCTTACTCCTGTGGGAACATGGCACTGGTGTGACATGTGGCTCCCCACACCTGCGTGGGGACAGCTGGCACTTGGTGGGGTGAGGATCTGGTCCTTTTTACCTGTGGTGACAAAAAAGTGGGTCTGGTAGCTCTGACAGGGAAAAGAAGAGGCGTGATAAGACCTGCATGCATTTCTTGCGCTGTTTTTTACCCTTTATGACTGTAAACCAAGCTGCAAGGCAGGCAGGAGGGAGGGCAGGGCGGCTGCCTACCTCTGCCAACGCCGCCAGCAAAGGACAAGGGAGCAGGTTGTCCCTGAAGAAATCACTTCTGGACTGTCAGAAACCTGCAGAGAACTTCCTGATAAGCGACATTTTTCCTGTAATGATTTTGCTTTAGTCAGAAAGAAAACATTATTTTGTGTTTTGCTACGAGGTGAGTTGCTGCTCTTGCCTCTGCAATTTTTTTTTTATTTTTTTTTTTTAAATTTAGAATACCAACATCTTCTTTACAAAAACCTACTTTTCACTGAAGTTCCCTAATTCAATCTCCAAAGTTTCAAACAGAGTATTTTAACCAACTCTTTAAACAAAGGCAGTGCTGGATGTTCCAACCCACAGCAGGAGGCTGCTTCTACCCCTCCGAATTGTGCTGCAGCTTTCACCACGGGAGAACCGCCCGTTGTAGGTCCTGGGAGCCCCTGGTGCTCAGTTCTGGTCCCACTAATCTCTCTGCTCTGTTCCTCCAGCGTGTTGCTGGGGTGATGCCGGCTCCCTGGGAGGGCAGTCACTGCGGGGTGTTTGCTGCTGTCTCCCCCCAACACCCAGACAACAGCCCTGACTCACAGCCAGCCACGTTCAGCCCCAAAGGGACAGTTTTAATAAGACTTTCTGTTTCAAGGGGGAATAAAACTATTTTTTCTTCTCATCTCAGCCTCTGTTCCCTTTAGCTCTCGGCAGGCAACGGCTTGGGATATTTATTGCTCTCTGTAATTTCTTTTGGGAACCCCTCACATTTATTTTATGCATGGCCTAATGCAACCGTCTCCCAATTTCAGAGGAGGGAAATTAATTTGTTTCCTCTCGATAGCACAGTGTTTGCTTTTGCCATCAAGTTGAGCTCTAGAACGTATTCACCCTGGGCGGTGGCCTGGGTCTGCAGTCCTGCAGGGCTGTGCTTGGGAATAAGCCTTGGTGAACAATTTATTTTTCAGTTTGGCTGCTGGGAGGGAGTCAAGAGGAAATTCAGTTTCATTCAGACTAAATCTCCCTCCTTCCCTGCACACATGTAGATCTTTTTTTTTTTTGTTATTGTTGTTGTTGCACTTAATCAGGCTGTTCAATGGGGAGTTTCGATGCTATGGGCCATATACATGTGGGTTTTGCCTGTATGTTTTTATATTTCTGTGTTGAGCTTGAAGACGTCACAACTTACAGCCAGTGCAGGAGCTGCAATGGAGAAAAAAACGCTCTCTGCACCCTGCCAAGATGCCAAACAAATATATTGTGGAGGGAACAGAACAAAAGGTGGCTTCACTCGCCGTTCCCTCACCCTCTTGCTGCTGCAGCAGGGCACGGCCAGACCCAGGACGTGGTGGGTGACCAGGGACAGACGCTGGGAGGTGGATGGTCCCTGCGTGGCAGAGGGCAGTGCCCATGTGTAGGGGCAAGGAAAGTTCTTCGAGTTCTGTGCAAAGAGGAATTGCGAGTCCCTGAGCCCACCAAAAGGTTTCACTTCCTCTGAAGATGGAAACTGGAAGCGATGACTGGCAGTAACCTGCTTTACCACCGTGACCTCAACTTGGTGTTTGACCTTGTTTGAAAGGTGAGGAAAGATCTGTCTGATCCTGTAAATATTCTGCTTAGTGCTAGAGCTCTAGGTATTTGGCAAGTAAATATATTGTGAAAGGAACCTGGTTGCCACCACTAATGCAGCCCGACAAAGTTCCTGGACCGCTCCGTAGGCACCAACTTGTTACTACTGCTGCTTAAGGAGATGATGGTGAAACTTTCAGCCTAACAGCCTCCGTGACCACTTTATTCCTCTGCAGTGTTGTGTAGTGGTTATTTTTCAGCTTACACATGCTACCTTCTCCCCTTAAAGCGTTCCTGTGCTTCCCTGCAGCCCGTGTTTTGCTAGGCTAGGCAGGACCTTGGTATTCTCATACCTTTGGGTATGCTCATGCAGAGATGGCCCCCAGGCTTCGCAGACCCTGTGCTGGCCCACTCTTCACAGCAGAAACGTGGGTTGTATTGCTTCATCTCACCTCTGCTCTGTACAATGCAACTTGTCTTTCCTGAGCACCAGGAGGTGCAATTCAGGACAGACTTTTTGAAAGAAGAGTTATTATTTGTCGGTGAGGAATTCCTGAAAGAGGAAGTGCCTCTTGCACCCCACTCTTCATCAGGTCACATCTCAGAGCAATCCCGGGTAAGAGGATGGAAATTCATGTGCACCGTTAAACCCTCCTGTCCTCCAGAGAGTTTCCAGGGGTCTTCCCAGTTCAGCCTCTCCAAAAGACAAGGGGATTTTTTTCCAGGGGAAAAACGCAGCTTCAGTCATGTACTTTGAAGGTAGAAGAAACCTGGAAGGAGGTTTTCAGTTTCTCCCCTTTTTTAATTCAGAGACGCTTTCAGTCCAAACTCTTCTGTTTCAGGCAGAAAACAAAGTTAAACTGAACTAAAGCTTCCCCAGCTGGGGTTAGCCAAGCACTGAACTTCTCTCAGGCGAAATAGGTCTACTCATGTCACTAAATCAGTTGGACATTGTTTCGAAATGCCACTTGCCAAAGCAGGTTTGCTAAGGAATAATATGTTTTTTTCAAAACAGAGGGGCTGATTTCTCATTACTTTGTAAAGTTATTTACAGCTAAACTGCCTCGTCTAGGTTATACAGGGTCACTCAGTGTCTGAATACCAGACAGGTGAGATACGTATGTATTATCTCCAAATTTTTTTTTTAATCATGCCTTCCATATAAGGTATATTTTAACTTCTAAACTTAACCTTTCCTTGCATCAGGCTGGGGGAATTCACCATGCTGTGAGTCAAAGCTCAGGCGAGCAATGAGGAGATCACCCAGGGAGGGTGTGGATTTGTATCCCCAGATGCTTTTGAGAACAGGTTAGACAGACCAGGAGCTCCGTAGGTAGATCTGATCCTGCCTTAGGGAACTGAGGTGAACTATATGACCTCCCCAGGTCCCTTCTGGACTATTTTCCACAGCTCCAAGACTGGAGTTACAGCAGGAAAGGGAATTTGGCTCTCTGAGTGTTTAGTTACTCTGTGAGGTCTGAATTTAACACATGCCGTTGTGTGCTCGGCTGAGCGCTTGGACACTTGAACACCAAGGATGGTGCTGTGGAAGATGGCGGACACAGCAGCATCTCCAAAGCACAGAAGCACTCTCCAAAAGAGGTTGGACAACACCCATGTCTGTTAATAAAAGGTTAAAGGGAGGACCTGCTTTAACTATGGGGTTACAGTTCCAGAAAGAAGTTCTTTTATTTATTTTTTATTTTTCCCCACAAACATAGCACAATTTGTTCCCCTCCTGTTACCAACTGAAACATATGTCAGCCTTAACCCTCAGGCCAACATTAAGCTCATTGACTCATAGGCTTTTCAAATCAGGAGGGACGATTAGGCTCACCTTGCCTGCTCCCTTGCAGAGGCTTGGGAACCTCACCCAGGTATGTCTACATATAGTCATTAAATCTTGTTTGATCAAGTGCAAAGCCCTCAACTGACCTGGAGAGAGGAAAGGCAAGAGGTCAATGCAGCCACACGGCTGGTCCCATGCTGTATCACCAGGGGTATCACCCATGCACCCATGCACAAGCTGTCTCTCATACATCTTCATACACCAGTACTTCTCCCAGTGAATCTGCACCTGACTGTCCCACACCTTCTAGAGAGTGACAAAGTGGCTGAGCTACCACCTTCATTGCCTCTAACAGTCAAAGACTTCTTTTGCACGCTTCTATCTGATTTGTAGTTGGAGTTTTTCAGGTTTTAGCCAGAAAACTTTTCTGAGCAGCAAGCTACCTTTATTTGTATGCACAGTAATACTGTTTAGCTTTTATCCAGGACTCCATAGTGGCAGAGTTGAACTTGATCTACCAAGAGGGTCAGCATTTCCTCCCCTTCCCCCTGGGAAAACTGGGACACAAAATAATTTAGCATAAGTTGTATTATTATTGGCTCATATTTCTCAACAATAAAGGACCACAAAAAGTGTTTTTCCTGTTCTCTTGATTGCACACACTTTGAAAATAACCGCATCTGCAACGTTATCTTCCAGAAAAATATGATTTCTTGTCATCAATAACACTGTAAAAGCAGCTCTTTGGAAGACAATGCTCCATAAATCTGAACCATTCACTCCTGCATCTGCATTTTCTTTTTCTTTGAAAACTTTCGTAACAGTAGAGAAATAAAGCCTACAAACTCCAATTAATCTAGTCTCCAGCTAGTCCTCAATAAATGTGGTTAAATCAATAGGAAGCAATACAATCAAAAAGTAAAAAGAAGTAATGATACCCCAACAGAGGCATGAGAGAGGCAACTGCAGACCCTGTGGAGCTGTAATGCTGGGTAGTGGATTAGTCAGAAGGAGGCACAAGCTGCTAAACAGAGCAACACCCCCCCTCCCATTCAGTGTACTAATTAATCAGGCATAAAAAGCTCATCAAGGAGCAGTCCAGCAATGAGAACCAGACTGAAACAAGGTTATCCTGAAGGTTAAAGGCACAGGATCTTCTATTATTACTTAAAAAAAAAAAAAAACAACCTACAAAAAATCCCTCTTGCCATCCTCCCTTGATACACCACTCAAGGGTTGACTTCAACCAAGCCCCTCTTGCAGGGGAGGTGAGATTGACAGCTGTCGTTGAGGCATTAAATCTTCTTGGGAGGGGAAAGTGAATGACAAGGGCTAATGCCGAGGATGGCTCATCAGCTTTGCCTTTCATTTTCCTGTCCTTTGTTCATCAGCCTGGAGCTACCATTGCATTTACATCGATAGCCCTTGGTAGTTTGCTGGCTGTTGCCTTTTCATTTAAGTTGGAAAAGCTCAGCTCTCCAGGCAGACACCAAAATGAGTGCCTGCATCCAGAAGTGCTCAGCATCATGTGAGCATGGTGGGAGCACCCAATTGCAGAGGTTTTATCCACTTCCATGATTGCTGGCATACACTCAAAACCTCAGTCTTCACTGGAGGCACTAAACATTGGAGAATGGGGTCTTGCTTTTGGGTTTGGGAAAGATTTTTTGTTGATGACTGCATGTAAGAAACCCTATGAATCTTATGTCCGAGTGGTTTTTTGGCCTCTGGAGGATGAGCCAACTGCTGTTGATCTTGTTCCTTAAGCCATCAGGAAATGGTCATTCTCAAGCAGGACCACCTTGGTTCTGAAAATGTTAGGGGTGACATACACTACTGCCCTCTGCCGCCATGACCACCCAGATTTAACCATGGGTCATGCCTTAGAGTCATGCCTGAGTCTTCTGAAGCTCAAATATCTTACTCAGATGTGATGCCTCATTCCGCTAGATGGATTGGACTTAAGCACTTGCAGCCAGAACTTCAAAGGATCAGTGGGATTGAATAATACAATCTTTCCAGAGTCTGGGCTTCCCTTAACATGTCTGCTCCTCAAAAGTAAGAACAATACAATTTTTTTTCCTTGGCCTTTGTCTGTTGTGGTTCTACCATAATCTTTTTCAGGTCTGGGATAATGACTTACTAAATGTGATTAATGTCCCTAGCCTGAAGGGATGTTGGTATCAGACAGTAACGGAAGGAGCAGTGGCCTTAATGGAAGTGATGTTGGAGAAATGCCACTGCTTTGCAGCACTGAGTTATTGGGGAGCTGACTGGTCTGTAATACTTCAGTGCTGTTGATCACGTTTGCCCAAAAGCAAGCATCGTTTCTTGGGAAAAGGGAAGAGGACTGAGAGCTCACCCGCTCTTTGGTGGCTGCTGGCATCAGTCAGGGGATGAAGTGGCCGGAAAGACAAAACCAGAATATAAACAGGCAGAAGGGAGAGGGGGGACAGAGGAGAGAGATGAGGGAGGAAGTGCTAACCAAAGGAAATACAAATTAGATCTGAAGAACACAGCACTAAAGAGGTGAGTTTGCTGTCACTGAGACAAATGAATGGAGAATGAGATGAACATGAAGAGCTTGAAAGTGTTTGCAGAGAGTTGAAGTACCAGGACTTTCACAAATCTGTTCAGTCTCTGTGCAAAGTAAAATACTTTAACAGCACTGAGTTTTCTGTTGACTACAAGCTGCTTTGGAGGAAATGTCCTTCCACCTTGTTCTTCAACTCCTTACTGGACTTCTCTTAGCCAGGAATGAACACCCAGGTTAAATCAGGTAGGAGTTTTGCAATGCAGAGGAGAGATTATTGGCTCTTATGTTTTGGCTACAGGAAAAATGAAAATAGAATGAGGCTAAAATGAAGTGTGCTGGAGTTGCTGGAGAAGAATGGTGTTTTTTCCAGGCTTTATGTTCATGAGAAAGGCATTTTTTATGTCTGAACGTCACAGGTACCTCACCTTCAGGTGGGCATAAGAGGTGAGCAGCTGTGTTCTCCAGCACGTTCTCTCTGTCTCCTGTGAATCTCTCCAGAGTATCCAAGAGAAGCAAACACTGCTCCTCCCTGGGCCAAAGGATATGTCTACATCTAGCTAAGATAGACTACCCCAAGGATAGCCTAAAGCCAAGCAGCTCACGTTGTTATTTTCTGCAGCCAGAACTCAGGCTGAGCTCTGTGAGCTGGCAGATCCCATCTGCCTCTGCCAGGAGCAGTGCTTGGTCCCCCGCAGGAAGGGCTCATGGGCATTTTGTCTGCCCTACATTGGTCATATGAGAGGCTGCAAGGCACAGCACTGGTGCTCAATGGCACAAGATACACCCAGGATCTCTCCTCTCCCAGTGTCAGCCAGATCACCCACAACTAGCCCCAAGGATGCTTCCACAATGAGTGATGTGAAAGGGAAGTGAACATCGCCTCAGGTGCTGCTTTGAGTTTGCGTGCACAGAGCAAAGTAGCTGTAGCCAGTGGATCCTTACTGGAGAAATTGGAAAGTCTTGTGTAGGGCATCTAAATCTGCTCCTAAATGAGGTGCAAGAGTGAATTTCAGTATATGCACCAGAGAAGGAGCAGGAGCATCAACTCCAAATCCCTAAGAGAAAATTTACAGCTCAGGTATAACCTCAGTGTTGGCCTGGGTTAAAAAAATATGAAGACCCACCAGTCTGTTAGGCAGAAGTTTAGACACCTACAAGGAAATTGTTGTAAAACTTCCTTTGCATTGAACAGAAAGATTTCATCACCAACAAACATCTGTATCACAAAGAATGAAAAAACTGTTGATGTATTTGGGGCATGACCTTTTGGTACCAAACATGCATCCACATTTTAAGCCATCACCAGCAGATGAAGAAGGGTGTCTTGGAGAAAATGAATCTTGAGAGCAGAACAACTGCCCCAGCATCAAAGCTGCAACAAAGAAAGAAGTGCCAAGGTATAGTTTCCATGCTGTGTGCTTGTCCTGGTATTGAAATGATGATGACTGGGGTAGTCAAGGTATGGCGGATAAGTAACTTCACGCTGACTGACCTGTAGGCCCAGCCCAGGGGTCATAAGACCAACTTATCAAAAAAAGGGATCAGTTAATTCTGATCATCAGCTGTGAACTGAATTTGTCAAGGTGTTACTGTTATTGTGACTAATAATAACACTGACAGATAATATATTTTGCTGTGATAACCTCTGATCTTCAAAGATCAAAGCTTCCTTCCTTTTAAAACTACTAAACATTGTCCTGCTTAAAAGACATCACAGGTCACTGGCTCTTCTGGCTCTTTTGGTGCTCAACATAAGCAGCATTGTTTGCAATTAATATGGTAGACCTTTCCCCCTGGAACTAAAGTAAAACCTTGGAAAGAAGGGAAATGTGTGTTTTTATTTATTTTTTTTTTATATTTTTTTAATTGTCGTTATGTCTGTCATTAGTGAATAAGCTTGGCAACATCTTTCATTTTGAAGCTGCCTTTGCATACTGAGCTTCAGACCTCAGGGAAAAGAGGGTGAATTAAAGGTGCACTGTACTAATGGGTGCACCAAGAATGATGGGTGGCCTTCTGGGACACGGTCTGTAGAAACCTGTGCTGGGCTGTAAGAGTGACTGGCAGTGTGAGTGGCACGTGGAGAGGGAGGAAGAACAGGTAGGGAAAGGAAAGTTGTGGTATTACAGAGTCTCAAAGTATCATAAATTGCAACTTCTGAACAGCATTTTCAAGGAGAAAAAGGCAGCTAAATTCACATTCTTCAACCCAAATCAATTTCTTCTAAGAAACGGAGTCCGTTAACAGGGAAGAAAAATCCTGTTTTAAGCACTTTTCAAATGCCACAGGTACAAACTACAGTTTTCTTGATTGAAATATTTGCTTTGTTTTGGTTTTCTTTTCCTTTTTATTTATTTATTTTTTTTTTTCTTTCCTTTTTCTTTTTCATTTTTCTTTTCCTTTGTTTCTTCCTCACTTTCAGAGATCTGTAAACCCCAGCAGTCAGGAAACCATTCTGCATACCACTACACAGTATTTAAGTGGACTGGAGTATTGTGATACAAGTGTCTGGGGTCCAAAAATTGGTGAGGCTTTACAAACCTCAAGATTTGAAAGTCACTGTCAAAACAGACAGACCAAGTGGAGGTAAAAGGCAATAGTTTGCAAAGCTGAAATGATGACTGTTGCTGGCCTAGGCTCCTTGTATTCATGGAGAAAAAATTTAGGTTTGAGATGGGCCAAATTATCTTCTGGTATTATGTTCCCTTGGCTGCAGAGGAAGCCTCAGGAAAGCAAGGTTTTATTTCAGATACCTAAGGCTAGGTAGGATGAATCCAGATCAGAGAGGTTATTCTGTTCACCTGAGGCAAATCCATTCAGAGCGTTCATTTTTAGCTTAATCCTGGAAGTAAAAGGACAATTTTTATGCCAGACTGAAATGATGCTGCTTGGTATGAATTCTTGGTCTTCTGAATCAGTTTATTAAGGGACTGTGAGAGATGTAAACATCACCTTATTGCTGATTTTCCGAGAGATCAGGTATACGGTATTTCATATCAAGAAAGAAGGACGAGAACAGAGAAGCACATTTCCCACGTTCAGTTCTGCTGCAAACTATTGCAACTTATTGGAAAGGTTGGATTTGAGAGCATCTCGAGCCCATGTGTAGGAAACCTGTAGTTCATAAAGTCATCCCACAGATAAAGCCCTGAGCTGCCCTTTCATAAAGCCTTGATGTGATTTGACTTCAGGGTAGAGCACTCTTACGAAGTACCCAGATTAAGTACACAGTAGACGCAGGCTATGACATGGGCATGTAGGCAGCAGCTCTTATTAGAAAATTAAGTGTTCTCTGGCAATGAGGCCAACTGACCTGGAATGAGCTATGTCCATGTTATTAAGCTCTGCTTGTCACCACACAGGATGACTGAACACACGGCATCCCTTGGGAATGGTCTTTGGCTGTGCTAACTCCTAAATTCCTGGGACATATGTGGGAGAACACTAATTGATCCAGGGCAAAAATGTGCCAGGGCAGGTTCTAGGAATTTAACAATATAGACTATCAAATTCCAATGCCTGGGAATATTACCTGCCACTGTTTAATTTACTAGCAGCATAGGTGTAGCCCTGAGGGCTTATGCACACACACAGGCACATATGGTGCATTGGAGATGAGTTTCGAAAGGTACTTGGCAGATAATGCGATGATCAAGAGACTGACTTAAGAACAACAAACTCACTGATGCCTTTTTAAGTTTGTATTCGAGCTTTTTTCATGGTGCTTCCCATGGCTAGAGATCGTTCTTTTACATATGGACAGCACCTAGAGTACTGCTGAGAACACTGGAGATAAATACATAAATAAAATATGTCTCCTTTACTCTGCCTCATCCTGTATTCTAGTCCAGAAGACAGGCTTTGGAGATGCATTTCATGCAATCTGTGTTGAAAGTAAAAACCCAGTAGCATTTTCCTCCTGACTGTGTGTGCCAGAGAGAGAGCGAGCCACCGGGGAAAGGAGGACGTAGAAGGCTTATTTGTCCAAATTTCAAGGAAATTCACTTCTCCCTGCAGATTAATTCTGATTGTACCATGGCAGGTTTAAAACGCTTGATTCTTGTTTGTGTCTGTTTTTTAACCGGTATCTCAAGAGGATTTAATTAGATTTGATGTTCATGATATGCTATTTACCGGATTATGATGAGATCAACTGATAAAGCTTGACATAAACTTGGCAACTTGTTTGGTGCTTTCTCAGTCTTTAGGATTTAATTATGCCAATTTCAAAACAGGAAGCTTGGAAACAACACGGGGATTAAGGGCTCGCTCTTGCCCCACTGG
Organism: Thinocorus orbignyianus; assembly: GCA_013400375.1. Lineage (NCBI taxonomy): Eukaryota > Metazoa > Chordata > Aves > Ciconiiformes > Thinocoridae > Thinocorus > Thinocorus orbignyianus. Next base: position 1,428,087 of record VXBW01006168.1, on the reverse strand, counting down.
GATCAGAGTTGTGCCATTGGTCCTCACTGCTGTCACTGGCTCTCAGCATCCGCAGCCGCCTGGGACGTGTGTGCACGTGCTCCTCTTCTGCCTGGAACGGTCCAAGTGCCAAAGACATTTCTCTTTGGAAAAGATTTTCCCAAGGAATCACAACAACTTCAGTGTTCTTTTTCATGGCTTAGGTGAGAACGGTGCTCAGCGGCGCTGTGAGGATATACGCAGACATACAAAAACCTGGGACTTGCGTTTTTAGGCAATATCCCAGGGAATCTGCATGGATACAAGCCCCAGTGCAGCACAAAAGTTTGAATGCACAGGGCCAGAGCACACGGAGTTCTTCACTGTGCAGAGTGTTTGCATGAGAGTATTTTCCCCCGCTTCCACTCCTTTTAAGATTTCTTTCCTTTTTCCTACGAACAGCTATTTCTGGTGGAAGCTGCTCTGTCCCTTCTGTGAGCCACCCAGATGACAAGAGCTCTGCACACTGCAGTGTACACAAACAAGTTCCTTCCTAAATCTACCCATGATTAAGGATTAAAAGGTAGTGGTTGAAACAGAGAATTTTTTCTTTTTGTAGCTTTCCACAAGCGTGGCCAACACTTCCCTCTCTGTTTAATCTGTATTTTAAGTACCCAATAAACAGCTTGCAATCAGAGCATCAGAGCACCCACAGCTCTTATTGAAACCAAGGGGATGTAAATTACTCTGAGAACCAAGCCCTAGCTCTCTTTTTTGAGCATCAATGCATGGTGCCAGGTAAGTGGAGAGCCCTTCTCCTACTTTCCAGTACAAAGAAGTGAAGTGGGCATTTCTGACATTTTAGCCCTCAGATGGTGAAGCATGGATTCTTGGGCCATTTTAAAAATGGCAAAATAACGTAGACATATGTTTGGGGAGAACAAAGGGGGTTCAGGAGCAAACATCACAGCTGGGATCTGGGGGTTACAGGCACATAAATGTTTTTGACAATTCCTGTCTCTCATCTTCTTTGGATGAGGCATCTGCTACACCTGCTGAATTGCCTACTGCAGAGGAACACCCCAAGCTCAAGTATGAATCCAGCCTGTCTGAGTTCTGACAAAAACTATTTCCAAAATAACTTTTCCAATTCATCGCCCTTCCCTAAGGCACTGTGTCGTCCTTTCTCACTTTAGAAGCAGTGGGAAGCAAAAGAAAGTCCGCTGCAAATTGAACTATTGTCGGTTAGAGAACGTTACGAGGTTTTGTCCTGTGTCTCCAGATTTGCAGATAAGCCACGGATACTCTGATCTGGACAAGTCCAACTCTATCCCACATTACACTGCAGGGTAAGTGAGGCAGCCTGCGCCGACGTACTCTACCCACAGTCTACGTCCTTATCTTAAAGTTGATAATTGCTTGTCAAACTGATTGACATTTGTAGAACTGTCTTTTCCATGAGACATTACTCCCTCCACACACACCCACCAAAAAAAGAATAGACGATTTGATTTTGTACTGTTTTTCCCCTCTTTTAAGCGCAGTAACTTTTTCTGCCTAAAAGTAGTAATTACTTAATGAATAGTCCTTCGTGTTTCCCTGTCAGTCACTCACTGTAATGAACAACTCGTTTTGTCTGCTTTGTTAACAATAAAAAAAAGTATTGAACTAATAATAATAAAGATTTTCTAGGACTTTGCTGTTAACACACAGGGTGCCCCACAGAATGTGTGATTGGGATAACAAGAGGGGGAGGGGGAATTTTATCTCTAGACATCAAACAACATTTTGTACTTTTCATTGAGCTATGGGCCTATTTTTCCCTGGCTTCTTCTCCTGTATCCTCTTATCTTCAACCATCCTGAATAATTGGAGCATATTTAGGGGACCAAGTCCAGCTATTATTTGTTCCCCTTCTGTGAAAGTTTTTTTTTTGGTTTGTTTTAAAGCCAGATCTGTGAACCTCTGTTGAGCTGTTGGTATTGAGGTCAAGGCTTTTTACAAGCTAGAATTTTTATCATGAACTGGAGCCCAGAGTTAATTGTACACAAAGACACATTGTTGTTTCCATTAGGATTTACAGTACCACTGAATTTTAATTATTGGGTAACATTTCTTCCATTATAGCCTCACTCCTCCTCCCCTTTTCGTGCCAGCCCATGTTTCTTTTAGTAGCAGCAGCTTGCAATGCAAAGCGCAAAATACTCCCAATAAATAAACAAATTGTGACCTCAACTTTGATGAAACACTATATTTGTCCCTGCTTAAAACATATATGTAAAAAAACCCAAAACCCAACAAGAAAGAAAAGCCAAGAATACGATTTAATGTGAGCTACAAACCATAATCTATTGTTTCCTGTTTATCAGCACCAGTTACTTTTGAAGTTCAAAGCCCAGTCCCAGGCAAGTGATATACAGGAGGTCTTTATCATTGCTGGGACAAAGCATTCGCTTCTTACTGACAAAGGCTCTTGTGGGCTCTAAAATGTTCTCAGATTCTTTCTATTCGATGATAAAATAGACGTGCTGAAATGCTTCATCAATTGCCATGAAGCAAATGCTTGTAGGGAGTTTTCATGCAAGTAAAACTAATAATTCGCTCCCAGACTGTGAGCAGCTTCATAGAATGTTTGTATGACTGAGTCTCAAGTCTTTTTTAAAAAGCAACAAGCAGTAGTTCCAAAAGGCATCTAATAAACATGAGACTGTGTGTATTAATTGGCTTGGCTCCTAATTTTCCTCCCAATCTCCATGCTTCAGTTCTGTGCAATATGAGGAGCCTCAGCCTAAGGAGCAGAGTTGATTTAAGTAGCCCCAAAAGTGTAGTGGGAAAAAATGATGCATTCAATCAATAAAAATCCCCTTTCTGAAGCGATTGTATAAATAGTTAGCATCGGTTTGTCACTTATTCTCTAGCCACTTCAGTCCTGCGTGGTGGTTTATGAACCGTGGATATACCTTGTATATTAAAAAAAAAAGAAAAAAGAAAAAAGAAAAAAGAAAAAAGAAAAAAGAAAAAAGAAAAAAGAAAAAAGAAAAAAGAAAAAAGAAAAAAGAAAAAAGAAAAAAGAAAAAAGAAAAAAGAAAAAAGTTTTTTGGGTTGGACCAGTCAACTTGAAATGAATTCCAGCCCCAGTGGGGGATGACATCAGAGGTGTGGTGGGTTTCCAAGCTGAAATAAACTCAGAGAGGGCCCTGGAGAGGCTTCGTGCGTGGGAGGACTGCAGTGTGTGCAATGCATGGGGTAGGTCCCTGGTGTGTGCATCCCAGAGGCAGAGCCTTGCCAAACGCCTGTGTCCAGTCTGCAGTGCCAATAGCCAACAAGAAAGGAGTAAGAAGGCTCCTTTTTAATGACTTAATAAACCTTTCACCTCTTTCTATTCTTCCTGCTGTGTTCTTCTCCCTCTCCCCTCCAACTTGTCTTCCAGCTCCCACCCACAGAGCAGCTCTGGTTCTGCTGCTGCATAAGGTGGTCTCCATGAAGTTCTCCCAAGTGCCCATATTTGCCTTTTGCTCACCGGGTTGGAGTGTGGTCTTTGGGTGTGGGGGAGGAATTAATTCTTTTCTCATATCCAGCTGACTATGGCTGCTACCTCCACAGAGAAGCCAAACCCTGGTCAGCCAAAAGGGTGGGCAGATACATGTTTCCCTTCAAAACTTCTTGATAACCAGAAGAATCTATGAACTGGTCCTTGGGGGAAACCCCAGCAGGACCTGTAGAATTGCAGTGGGGCTGAGTTTGCTTCCTTCACTCCCACATTTCAGGACTGAGTGAAAAACTTAAATGAGTTCGGTAAAAAATACCACAGTCAAGGAGAAGGATAAAGGGATCTGTACAGCTTACGAAGGAATAAATTGCTTAATGGAAACATGTCCATCCAGCAGCATCACTGAGGGGATGGAGGTCAGTCTCCTGGGTTGTTCTCTTTGGTTTGGCTGTAGTGGTAAATGCTTAAAGAGAGAGATTGAGTTCAGCCTCTTTCTGTGGATGCTGTTTCTTGTGCATGTGTAGAGTGGATCACATAAAAATCACACATTTTTAAGGATCTAGTTTAGTTACATGCTTAAAAAAACCCCACAAATTGGTTTGGAAGAACGGATACAGGTAATTGAGTTACATGGGGACCTTTTTCCTCCTATTGACTTACTGATAACAGTGCGAGTGTGCTAAGAAGTAGCAGCATAGCCGTTACTAGCAATATTGTCCTGTCTCTCCATTGCTCCAAGACCCAGATCCTCATTCCTGCAGGATGCAGGACCAGACTTGGCTCCCCACTGCTTTAGCTCATCTTCTGTGAGAACAGACCGGTTGTGAGGGCTGAAATTCAAGAGCAAAACACAGAGGAAAGTCACGTCCCAAAGAAAAATCTTCAGCAAGATATCAGCCGTTCCCTTTGAATCTTGCAGTTTATCAGAACATTAGGTCTTTTCAGTCTAATCCCCACTGCTTTCACCTCAGATATAGACACCAACCTTCTTACAGCCTGTGCTTTAATAACCCCTGCTAATTAGCCTTCGAAGACAGAGATTGACTCTTGGGATAAGTCAATGCCCATCAATGTCTCTGGGCATGTAAACATATCAGTTCCTCTCCAAACAAAAGGGAAAAGTCATGCAGTTATTTGAGATTTCCGAAACTCATCCGCAAGGGGAGAAGCCAACACGCAGCATGGGTGCTGTGCTGAAGGCTGCTTGTCCTTGCTGCTCCAGACAACTGCAGGAGGCAATTTTGTGTGAAGGAGGCAATGGGACTTCCCAGGGACCCACGAGGGGCTTAGCTACCGGGACCACAGAATCGATAAAAAATAAAAAAAAAAAATTAGGGAAGAGGTAGATACTGGTCACTGTGTACACACGGCTGGGAGAAGTGAGATTTTTCTGTGCCGTGTTGTGGGTCAACAAAGAGAGCATGACAAATGGCTGTTGGATCGAGTCTTAGGAAGGGAACCCAAAATGGGACTGTGCCTTTGAAAGAGCCTTCTGTGCCTCAGAAGGGCAAATACGAAAGGATGGGTCATAGTTCTGTTCTGCTGTGGCACGTTGGGAAGTGATGAGAGAAGGGTTCCTATTGTAAAAAAAGAAAAAGATCAAGTCTTTCATCAGTGACGCAAGGGCAAGGCTTTAACGGAGAGGTGACTAAGATCACCAGCTACTCTCATGCTTGCAACAGCTCAAGAAGGGATCTGGTTCTCCAAGGGGCAGAGCACGCAGCAGCACCCACTGGTAGCTGGAGAACAGAGGGTGACTCAGTTGGAAAATGACTTTCCCCAACCGCTGGCTTTGGAGCCTTAGGTCGAAACTCCCCGTTTTGCAAATATCAGTTTTGCTGATTGTGTGTGACTTGGTGTTCTTGGACAGAAAAGCAGAGAGGGCTTTCCCGGCAGCCAGTGGCTGCTCAGAGAGCAAACCATGGTCTTTGACACGAAGATGTCATTTATTCTAGTCAAATCTGCTTGGCAGAATACGTACATTTTATCATGCAACAGGACCACAGTCCTTCTTTCACTGGCAAGCCTAGTGGCCAGGCAGCAGCCACGTCTAAAAAGAATCTTTCTTAGCTCTTCCAGAAGTAACATGGTTGAAAAATGAGAGCCTGACAATGTTTTGGGAGTTGCTGTTAGCACAACTGATTGTGGCAAAGAAAACAATTCCCTGTGTAATAAAGACATTTCCCCCCCACCACTAAACTTCTTGCCAGACCTTGATGAGACAAGACACGTTCAAATGACAGAAAGTCCCAAATCTACAACGTAACCGAAGGATAGCTTTCAACATACAGTTTTCCACACAATCTGAAAAATTAAAAAAAAAAAAAAAAGAAAAAAGAAAGAGGGAATTTCTTCCTTCCTCTTTCTCTTCCTAATTTTAAGAGATTTTCTTGGAATCTTTATAACTTTGGGGATTAAACTGAGCTCTGCATGTGCGTTTTCTGTACATGCAATTAACAAATGCTTGTCTTTCAGCTCTTTTAGTAAGTACAAGAAAACAGAACAGGATTAACTTTGCTATCCTCCATTGAAAATGAGTTCCCCTACTGAGCAGTAAGCACAACCATGGAATACATGGTACTTACTTAATACACTGGAAAAAAATATTCTTTGTTACTTGTGCTCTCGTTCCTAAATTATTTTGCTTGTTGGGTTTTTGTTTGTTTGCTTGTTTTTTGTTACAGCCAGAAGGAACAATGAACATAATTTCCGTACACACACTGGACACATATATTTTTTCCAGTAACTTTAATGAGAGCCAGGCTTGTGTAAGGAATCTAAGGGTGAGCTTTTTCCTGCTCCCTCTCACATCAAAAGGAAAGTTTTCATTGACTTCATTACTGCAAGGTCAGGATGGAGTAAGATATTGGGAAATAACACTCTGAGCAGAAAAGTAGCATCAGCAAGATGCTGTAGTATCACTCTCTTATCGCAGGCCGCTATCAAATTTATATAAATGTAAATCACTAATTGCCCTAATATTTCGCAGAGTACCTAATGCAGCAGCTATTTAATGAAGCAGAGGAGTAGTAGCAATGCAGTAGAAGCATCCTCCCAGAGTTTTTATGCAAGTTTTATCAAGTCTAGAGAACCCACCGAGTTGGAAAAACTACTGCCCTTCATTAATGCAGTAATGCAACAACGAATAAATCAGCGTGTCCTTCAAACTCCCAGGAGTCCTCCAGGCCTAAACACAGTGTGATTGTAAGACGAGGGGAAGGAAGGCAGGGAAGTCCTAAAGATTAATCAGATAATAAGGGAAATTCCTTAGTCCTGAGCACAAGGTCTTTTTCCCTCCCCAGCCTCCTCCAAGAACCTGCAGAGGCCATGTCGCCCCCGATTTGCAGCAGAGATAAGGATGCCCTGGCCACGGTGAGATGTTCAACAAACACAACTTTATTTCCACTGCCACACACCGGCTCAGGATCAATAAGCAGTCATCACTTCGATACTGTGCAGGAAAGACCTGCGAGATGAGACACCTCCTTGTGCCCCCCCTTTCCCAGTCTGGGAAGTCCCTGGGTCAAAGAAGCAACGCCTTGGAAGAAACAGGAAGGAAAAACTCTTACCCCAGGTTTGAGCCTGGGTCCTGGCAGCAGTGGCTGAACAAATGACAAAGGAGGAAAATGCTTGATTTTGGCTGTGTTTGTTTTTTCTTGTTTGCAGAGCTTACTCGTCAAAGCTGCCATTGGATAGTGGTTTCATTCTGTGTGTGCTTTCCTGTAGGCCTGGCAGGAAAACAGAGACCAAACAAAACAAAACAAAACAAAAAAGGAAAAAAAAATTAAAAATCCTGATGCTGGAAACATCTGGATTTTTATATGTGCTTAGCATCTCACGAGAGTCTGTTTTTGTTTGTCCTTGCCAATAAATTCAATGCTTTTCCCTGAAATATATGGGAGCAGGAAACATATATTAAAGATAAGTATTCCTGTTTAAACTCAGGCTTGGGTTATTAACAGCAGTGTGGCCATGATGAGAGGCAGTGAGTTGATAACCTTTATGAGCAATATTATGCTATCTCTCAGCCTCTGCAGAGTTAGCTGTAATCGTTGTGCAACCCAGACCATCAAAGGGAAGATAAGATCAGATAAGCAAAATACTGTTGTGATTTTGCATCAATGCTATTTAAGTTGTAATTATTATCTTTGGTTAAAATGAGGGTGAAAACCATATTTTTATTTACACACACTTACATATATGTCTGTGTGTGTCTTCGACCTATCAGACACCCCCCAAAAATGTCCATATCTTATGCAACCTCAGGAAGACCCCAGTTAAATTGCTGGTGGCTCAGTCAGATGGTTTCACACACAAGCAGGCAAGACGCAGCCCTGACTGTATAGAGCAAGCCACCTGCAGATGATGGAGAGAAGCTTTTAGAAAGGCAAAGTCTCCTTCAAAAAACAGCCAGGAAACACCATCATGATTAACTGTTTTCAGTAGGTAAGCACTGATCAGGAGCTTGCAGTCCCACTGACTGAGGCTGTCCCCATTTCCTAAAGGATTTACAGTTTCTGAGACCTGGAATAATCATGACTTGGCAAAGGGAATGAGACAGGTGAATTCTGCTGCATCTTGAATGCCTATCCCAGCCTTCACCTTCAAATAGAAAGATAGGACCCGGAGAGGTGTTCCCCATGAGGTGCACTTCTACAGGTTTTGTACATCTGTAAGACCTGTAAAATGATAGCAATCTGGGGGGCTTCCCTAAATATTTTCTGCACTAGACAGAATCCTCCTGTTTTTAAAACCAGGGGTTGATCCCATCCGTGCCCAGGGAGATGACTGGATGCTTTATCACCGATTTCAGCTGACAGAGGCTCACACCCTCACCCTGCAACTTTCTTGAGGTCAAGTTTTCTTCCTATATTTCCAGCACTTCTGCTTCTGGTCCTGAGTGGAACAGACTTTCTTGTGGGTATGTTTGTACTTCCCAGTCATTTGCATGTAATTTTATGCAAACATTTTTATCACAGATCAGTTCACACAACCGCAAGCTGTGTTTTTATTTTCTCTGTCAGCTGAAAGCTTCGTCTGCATGGCTTTTTTTCCCTCTCCTTGCTCCAGTATGACTACATCAAAGTAATTGCACATGTGCAAACCCTTAGATGCTCTGCATTCGTGCAGCAAAATATTCTGCTTTCCACGTACCTTGTGTTGGCCTGAGCCCAGGTTTCTCAGCACCAGCACTTTTGGACCTTCAGTGAAACATATGCACTAGTGTAATCGTGGCAGAGCAAAACTTGGGCAGGCAGGCAGGTCTTTAAGACATTTCTTGTCATCGGAGAGAAGTAAATTCTTTACAAAACAGGCAGTTCCTGTGTTTGGTGGATCATTTCTTCAAAAAGCTTGAAGAAAGGCTTGTATCAAAAGATCAAACGATGCTATAAAATCTTCCATTTGCCAGTTAATGGTATACATGCACTTGAAGTGCCTCTGCAGTGTCTGTCTCAAAACGGGTGAGAGGATGAGAGGATGAGAGGTAGGGCTGGTGGGAACAGAGGCTGCAGGACCAGGAGTGGACTGTGCAGGGACCCACCACAGGGAAGGAGTCGATGGGCTTGTGCAGAATGATTGAAACTTTTTTTTTTTTTTGCCACTCCAGAGAGCAGAAACTTGATGATTTCACAGGTAACAGGCAACAGTGATCCTGAGTGCTTAGCTCAGACCAGGTCAGAGTGATGAAAAGCATCAGCAAGCTTCAATTTAAAATTGTTGGGTTGGAGCTGGCACCTCCACAAGAATAACGCTTATTATATGGTATCCATTTCATCTAGTTCTGGCTGATTAAGTACTAGCTCTTAGAGAACACTAGAAGCTGTTGCTACATCACACCGTGGATTTATCAATAACTAACTCTCAGCTGGGGAAGTATGTGCTTCATATACGTGTACACGAGGTGCTCATTGCTCAACTTCAAACACGCCTGATCTGAACTTAATACTCAGATTTTTTTTCAACCTTTCTTTCAGTGACTCTTACCAGTTTCAGTTACAAGGAAATAGAAATTCACCCTTTGAAGATGCCAGAATCTGGCGCAATATGAGCAACTGACTCCCCAGCTGAGCCTTGAAATGCCAAGTTTAAGCCCATTGGATTTTTTTTTCTTTATTTTTTTTTTTTTCCCCCCAGCCCAATTTTAAATCCTAGAAAACAGGGGTTTGTGGTGGATCTGCTGAGGCAGTTCTCAGGGGACTGTAAAAGCACAGACTGCACCACGATGCCATGAGGGGCCAGGAACTGCTGGTGGAAAAGCTCCATGTTTTCACACGCAAAACAGAGTGTAAGGTCTTTGTTAGTACAGCCCCGAGTATTTCACGTTATGGCTCCAGGAAGAGCAGCACATTTAGCACAGCGCTGTGATCATGGACAATGAGGCTGCATTCACCCCGTGGTGGATGGCCATAGGAAAGGGGATCACAATTAACTCCATCGCTGCCAAACGATGCACCTAAACTTGTGCTCCGGCTGGGGCACCTTTCTTAATAACAACAAAAATGAAACCACATGGTGTCAGGAGCTTCTTTTTCTACAGTTATCCCTGTACTTTTTTTTCTCTTTTTTTCTGAAATATTATCAGAGCTGAGGCATGAGCAGGTGTTGCAGGATCTGAACTGCACTGTCAGACTCTTGAATGTGACCTTGAACTATCAACCACAAGTACAGACCAGAATATGCTGGAGTGTGCTCTACAAAAGGAATATTCAGAGAAGACACAGATCAGGTCTGAAGATTGTATTCACCATCTTTCCTTTAACTCACATCCTTGCAAGTAAAACCACATCAGAGAAGGAAACTGCTCTGCCTTAGTAAAACTGATCCTTTTTTATTGTGTCCCCTCCCTTTTTTTTTTCAGCATTTCAGTGGGGGAAACTTTCCTGAGCTGTTGGAATGAAACCAGAAAGCTTTTGGATCCAGGAACCAATGGGTTAAAACAGCTTCAGAATGTAAAGCTCTGCTTTGCTCATCCTTCATGGAAACTCAGGGACTGGGTTTAGAATTGTGTTTGTTAAGAACAAGGAAAAAAGTGTCAGAGAGGAGGCTGGCAAAGAGAGATGGTATGCACAGGCATTAAACGCGGCTGGGTGTCACTGCGCAGGGCGAGTCTGAACTATGTATGTGCGTGTAAGAATTTGTAGTAGTCTGTGTACTGGCCCCCTCCCTGGCAACCTGCCCTAAAATACCTAATAGGCTCCTCCTGAGTTTTTGAATCCCTCCTTGGTGCTCAGTGACACAAGAGAACTTGATCCCCATTTTAAAGCATCCCTAAGATAGGAGTGTGCAGGCTATCTGTGAGGTGGCTTTCGCATTGAAAACATAAAAAAAAATCAGTTTGGACCTTAGAACTGGGGACCACCTGCAGCGTTTGGAGCCAGCTCTTCCCACATCAGAATCTGTAGATGCCTAGAGATCGGTCCTGTGCCTGCTTCAGAGCTGGGGTCCAATTTCAGATGCCTTCTCAGTCCCCAGGATCCATGACTGTTCGCAGCCTGCATTTCATGATTCAAACTGACATTGCATTTTCTGCGTAGAGAAATCAAATGAGCTGTGCCAGTGCCTTTGAAAGCTGCGCTCTCGGTCTCTTAATAGGCAAGAGAGCTTGAAGTTGCCTCTTAAGTAAGCCTGGCTGGTGTCACTCAGTGGCTTCTTTGCTTCTTGCAATATTCGGCTGACGAGCCCAGCTTTGGCCAGAGCCTTTGCCAATTTAGTTACCGATTTCAGAAGTTAAAGACTCAACAGAGGAGCAACTGCAGCACTTGATCCATTTGCTCCCTGTCTTGATCATGGCTCTTCTGCGTTGCTGGTTGATGCCTGCCCGTGCTGTTAACTGTAAATATGGCAAGAGCTGAGGAAGACTGCAACAGAGGACATCTGTGGGTAGACCAGCCTAGCCACACTTGGTCCATATGGATGCCCTGAGGTCTCCTTCACGCCACAAGGTTCCTGAGCAGTCATGATCTGTGCATGGGTCTGTACGAATGGCAGGTGTGTCTGGCTGGGAGAAAGGGCTCTGAACAAAAGGCGTTCAATACCTCAAGATGCTGAAGACGGGATCGGTAAGAGGAAGAGGGACCATCTCAAAATAGCATTTCTCATGTCATACGGACTCCTGGAAAAACCCTGGTTGCCTAGCACCAGGGGTTTGTACTATTAGGTCAGTTTTGCACAAGCCTCTAGTGAAAGCCATTGGACTTCTGCAGAATCCCTGTAAGGGGAACAAACCCAGTCACCAAAACCAGCTGTGCTGAGAACTCTCCATCTGCATGTGGTGGCCTCACACAGCACTCACAGAGCAGCATCCATCCTCCTATTTATTGCAACTGTCTCAATGCATCTTTATATGAAAGCCAAGAATAGCTTCAAAAGCCTCTATCTTTGGAAAATAGCATGCATTTAATAGCCTTCCAGGAAAGTATCACATCTAAATTGAACAAGATCATTTAGCCAAGTGTACTTAATTACAGCCAGCAGAGTCACACCCAAACCCCATGGAGCTCCTCCATGTAAGAGCTCTTCTTCCTTGGGCAGAGACTGTAAAATCCAATGGGACTGTGTAAATTCTGCACATTCCCTGCCAAATGCAGATGAAGTTGAAGGCACCTTCATTTTCCAGCCCTTCATCACCCAGACCAGACCCATGCTCAGTTTTTTTAGACCCCAACAGGCTGGAACTGGACCCAGGAGGACATTTGCACTGAGGACCATGCAGAAGCAGTGTGGGACCTAGAGGTGGTATTAACTGACTGAGACAGTCAAAGAACGTATCAGTCAAGGTGTTTCCCTCTACTAATTAAGGTCCTGTGAGGCGTCACCTATATTTTAATGCTTCTCTTACCCACAAGATCTTCCCAGAAGGCCACAGTGGAAAAACAGCTGCCTTCCAGCAAGTTTCAAACTTTTTATCCACCTTCACTCAGGCAGATCAGAGCAGCTGCCACCTCCTTTAAATGGAACATTTGAGTGGTTAAACTGAAGGCCAAAGAGGCTAAATTAGTATTATTTTCAGCCAAAGTTTACTACCAATCAGCAGAAAACTGCCAGTCCAGCCAGCATATTACTTCATATGTAAATATACAGCAGCTTTTGGTGCTCGACAAGACAGGTGGGATCTCTGTGAGGTTTAGGAGACCAGGAGAGCTATGAGAAGTACCGCGCCTCCGCCACGTGTCCAGCAGGCCATACTTGACAGGGATATGGGGAAGATCTGGGAGAAACTGCGACAAATGGCAGAGCTTGTCCTCAGAACTCAAGTGGCAGGGCAATCCCTCCTGGTCCGTGGAGGCAAACTGTCCCTTGTGCATCAGTGCTCTGGTGAAGAAGCAGAGACAGCTTGTTGGTGCTCAAGGGACTGATCAAGCTCGGCATCCTAAGAGGAAGGCTCTGGGAGCAAAGGGCCTGTGGGGTCTGTTACAGGTGTCATCAGGCTCCTGCTGATGGTTCCCATCGGTGTGTGTCCCCTCGGGACTGGGTTGGTGGCGTGTGGGGGTCCAGGTACCCCCAGGGAGTGACCGACAGCTCTCTCGCAGCTCCGGCTGGTGTGAGGCCAGGGTAAGGAATGCCAGATTTAGATTTTCGTAGACATCTCCGGTGTTGATTAGTTTCGGTGAGACTAAATATCAACATTCGTGACCCCTGAGTTCTTGCCGTTCAGAACAGGACGCCTACTCGTTAATTAGTTCAGGCTTTTACCCAAAGGGTTATTTTGGGGGTAGGCTTAGCGTCACAAAGTGCTCAGTCTGTGCTCTGACCAAGTGGTTTGCTGTGAATATGTAGCTGACATCACGTCACTTAGTTCATTTATTTAAGCGTTGATTTGTAGCTGATGCACCCACGGGTAACGCTGACAGCAGCTCCAATTTCTTCATTAAAATACAGTGAAATAAACACAGCCCTCACACCTCGTCTTTCCTTAGCTGTAACCTGCTCACACAAGGAATAGTCATAGCATCCCTGATGAAAGCTAGGGCCACTCAGCAGTGGTATCATTCTTATCCCTGATGTTTCTGGATGGCATCTGAGATAAGACAATACCTGGGACTCCACCCAGCTGAAAGATGCTGTCAGTATCTCCACAGACACAGGAAATTCTCCTGGTTAATTTAGGGCATGAATGAGATGGTTGGTGTGGACAAAAAACCACCCGGTGGAGATCTGGACCCATGCTGGAAAGACAGTTTGACCCTGGGGAGAGTGAGGTTCTGGTTCCTGGCCCCACTGCTGTCCTTTGTTGTGCCTCCAGCAAGCTGGGTCACTGCCCCATGGTCTTAGCTTTCTCTTCACTCCTTTGCCCAAACTTTTTACTTCATTCAGATACCATTTTGCCCTGTGTGAGCACCTCACCAGTCTTAATAGCGCCTTGAAACACTGCTGGTCATGGTTAGTAAAAGATCCCATGAAATCACTTGTATGCTCTCCAGTCAGGGAGGGAGGAGCACAGAAGCTGTATTGTTCCCAGTGCTAGTGAGAAAATTGTCCACTCCTGAATATCTCAGAGATGTCATTTCAGAGAGGGGAAACTGAGGCAGTGACAGGTTTTTGCGAAACATCTGGGGTATGACAGAGAACTACATTCAGCTCCCCAAAAAAACAATTTAATATGCAATCTCTAGACTACTCTTCTTCTTTCGCCATATAAATAGTGAGTTTGTCAGGGTCCAGACAGCTTGCACAACTTATGCTCAATGTGGTGGCTCCCTTGTAAAGTACTGCTTGAACCCCTAAGTCCTGGTTTCTCCCACAGCAGGTTCTAAAGCTGGTGTTCAACACGGCCAAAGGAGAGGCTGGGTTCCCTGTGCTCAGCTGTGGTCTGGAGCACGTTGCTCCTCAGAGCCATGGCAATGCTGTGGTTGCAGGGATGTGGGACCCCGCGCTGTGGAATTGGACAGGTCTGGATGAGGAGACACATGTCAGGGACATTGTAGGGGGTAGAAGAGCTGTGGCTGGAGGGTGGAAGCCAAAAACTAGACAAGTGAGTTTCACATGAGGCTCAGTCGTTTGCTGTCACTGCTGGGAACCATCCTAAGTATCATTTTGTGTCAAGCCCTGACATGGGGAAAGCTAAAAACTGGCAAAAGCAGCTCACTCCTGCCAGCTTCTAGGGCAGCTGAGCATGGAATAAAGGCTTTGGCTGGACTTCTTACTGAGCCATAGCACCTTCCCTAACTTATGTATAAGGATAACGCAGCTGTAGATGTCTGTGCATGGCCATCAGATCACGAGTTTGGAGTTTGGAGGGCACAGGTGAAGTTGGCACAGATTTATGATATACTAGCGAGGGATTTGACCATCTGACTGCAGGAATGCAAGGTGTGATCTTTTCTGCACTTATCCTGCTGCCAGGATTAACATGTTCCCCAACATTGTGCTGCCACGTTGCTACTCTTGGTTTACGAGAGAATTGACTCCCAGTAGTACTGGTGGAGCTTGTGATACCTACTGGGCTCCTCTGGGAAGCGGAGTATTATGGAGCAAATAGTCTTACTGGTAATAGCAGTAGCTGTGTCTAACACTATGACATTGTGAACATCACCGTGACCTGTTTCTTCTCACTGGTTGTTACTACAATTCAAACTAGAACCTCAAATCAAGGAATTATCCCTAAATATTTGTGGAACAGTTTGTGTCTTCCTCAGTTACCTGGTTTGGGTTGCAGTTATTATCAGGATAATAGATAAAGTGCATGACAGATCTAATAGTAACTACCAGGTCCTATCCTGCTCTGCAATTTGAGTTCGTACCTGTTCATGGATCCTAAGCTGGCCTGTCTCCAACTGGAACAAACTCTTAAATCAGAAGGAACATTGGGTCCCCTTAAACCCCGAGCAATTTAAAAGTCCTCTCCTGTCACAACAACTTTGACCTAGTCTGCCTTCTTTAAACTGCCTCCAGAGTATTCTGTTTCATAACCAAATTGTTCATCGTTGTTGCTCTCTCCAAAATACCTTTTCCTGTTTGCTGATTTTAATGGGGCTCCTCTTTGAGGCATGCCCTGCTCAGAAGAAATCTTGATGTCTTATTTTGGCCACTCTGTGCCTGAACGACTTCTGCATGGGAAAGTTGGTGGCAGCAGAACAGCACCTCTCGCGATAAAAGCACTCTGTGTTCATTCTGTGTTTATAAGTGCGCAGTAACATCATGCTACTTTAATTATATGTTTTCCTGCCCCTTCCCTTTCATCTTTCTGTAACTTTGTCAAGGTTGTAAACACACCTAGGCCTTAAGGCTCCTTCAGCAAGAATTGCTTTTGGATCCATCTACGCATTTTCCTTCTACGGAGCTCAGTGTTCTGTACTTCTCCAAATTGCAGGGCCGCAGTAAATCCCTGAGACTAATGCAGGCGTATAAAAGCAGATGCTATAAAAGCAGAATCGTGTGACAGCCTTAGCAAGCATCTCTGGTGAAAGGTGAACATAGAGGCTGCAAGAAGCTTTCTCACATGTAGTTCGTGGGCGCTGGCAGACTTTCCATTGTTTCGATGCTCTGGATTATTAAAAACTCACTGAAATATCAGCTTGTTTCACAACGGGGTACCATTATTCACAGGCCCATTCATTGTGCACTAGGCTGACAACTCCTGTGAAGGTTTCCTGTCCCACACTGGATTGCTTTTGAAATTGTTTGGTTTAATTTGCCTTGTGGGCTTTTTGGGTTAAATGAATGTAGAATTGATTCACAGGGAAGACATGGGATTTTTCTGCAACATAGCTATTATTCTCCATGAAATCCAGGCTGTTCGAAGATGCTGCCCCTTTAAACAAGACACAAAAAGAAATCAGCCATCGCCTGGATAATGCCATTCTCATCAACATGCAAGGAGCTTGCTTGTCTGTCACATCGCCCACATCTTCTCAATCACTCCCTTTCATTTATCCTATTATGCCCCTATTTTAACTCATGCTGTGGCTGATACTCAATGACAGACAGAAGAAATCCAGCTGAGCATCATCCTTCCTTGGCTCCCCGACTGAAGATGCAGTGTAGGACCCTACCTGAGGGAGATTGAGTGCCCACGCACCTGGTGGAGCTGGAGTGAGGAGAGATTTTTTTTACAGCTAGAGGAAAACACTGGCAACCCAGAGGAATCTGTGTGATGAGATCTGTTGTAGACAATAATTTTTCTGAGCTTTTCCCCCTTCTCCATGTGTGAAGAGATAGTAGGTGTTTTGCAAGAATTTGCAGCTTGGAAGACATGATCACAAACCCTGACTAATATTTGTGGTTGGTGGGTCTGTGGCAACAAGTCAAAGCGAGTGCTAATTACTATGGTTATTGCTGCTGTTTTATCATTTAATTTCACTCCATGAGTGTGGCATTGAAGGGCCCTAACGTTGAGGCACAACCCCAGAGGCAGGACATGATCTAAACACAGAACAAAGCAACGGTCCCTGCTGCTAGGAACTTGTAACCTAAATATACTGGTATGTTGACTCCTGACCTGTAACCTCGAGGTGTTTGAGCCTCCTGACTCCCAGGATCCCAGAGCTCAGACTATTCAGAGTGCAGTGGGGCTCTGTGCTTGAGCAATAGTTTTACTGACCCAAATTGCCCAACCAGGAGGAGGTACCAGCCCAGATACTTGCACATTCAAGTGGGGAGATCTGTGGGAAAACAGTGGGTCACACAGATAAATGAAAAAAATAAATATTTCTGGTCTTCAGCGGGAACCTGAGACTCAAAACTGAGCCTGAATTGGTTTGTTCCCATTTAGAAAACACCACCTCTTACGTACGGCTGATTCATGGCACCTTCTTCCTCAAGCTGTCTAGCACATGTCTACAAGTTGATGCATTGATACCTAGCAGCTTAGGACAAAGTTATTTCTCCCTGGCATGCGTATGTATGAATGGCAGCCAAATGAAGCAGCCAGCTCCAATGCTGCTCTCTGATTGATTCGGTTCATGAAGACCTGCCCAGCAATTCCATGTGTTTTGTGTGAAGATTAATGCACTGTCCTGTCAGGCAGCGCCCCACAGCTCTGCAGGAAACATCCTTCGGTTAAATCCTGTGCTTTGGGAACAGCTGGAACTGGCCATTTTAATGAATCTGGTGGGTTTTCCATTATAAATGATCTACCAGCATTCTTCTAATTGTGTTGCTTAGTTTCCTGGGTATTTCTTCAAGACATAAAATAATGCTGAGAGCCCATGGGTCTTTCATTCACTGATGTCAATTTAAGACACTCTGAGCTTGCAATTGTCGGTGATAATAATAATAAAAATACTTAATGTTACCATTTCTACCTCTCTCTTCATTCCACAAAACTATAATTAGCTAGAATAATTTCTAATACATGAAACAATTTAGTCCAGAATTCTGGAGGCACTGAATAGGAAATTCCAAAGAAAAAGAAAGATTCCACTCCTGCACAAGAAGGCTCATGCCCATTGTGAACTGTTCAGAGTTTGCTGTTGAAACAAACTTAATCTCTCTCTTCAGCTCTATTTTTTATTCTGGATTAGGCTGTCCTTGCTGGTAATTCAGATTCTTGGGGTGGAACGAGGCAGTGACCGACAGGATGCACAGATCAGGTTTTGTTCAGACTTGCAAGTGCTGGTGTAGTCCATCCCCACAGCTGGCTCCGGGACCCTGCAATATTTGCTTCCCTGCTTTGGCCATTGCTTGTGTATGTCAAAGTCAGAAGGAACTGAGTCCATGGGGATGACAAGAAGAGGGAGACAGAGCATGGAGAAATATGTACTAAGTGCTGTCCAAATAGTCTCTGCCTTCCCAACAGCCCCCCAGATGGGAAAAGCAACTCTTGCTTGGCATCTGCCAGAACCAGTGTGGATACTGGTGGCACTTTGCCGGGTGATGTGAGGTCACCAGCGTTCGACCTCTAGAAGGGAGGAAGAGAGAAAGCAAGCACAAGATCATGCCAGGCGACACGCTGTTACAGCTTGTTCCTCAAGCCCCAGAAAGCTCCACACCCATTTTAGTCTTCGCTGTTTCCTCACCAACCTTGCGTGAGACACTCCGGAGGGGGATGGATTTAGGAAAACCCTGTCATTTACACCTCAATGGTACACGGGGAAGCAGGAGTAATCTCCATGGGAACGGGGCTACCCCAGCCCGGCTCCACCTAGCTGGTGAGGATGGACAACCTGCCAGCTCATCACACCAAGGTACATGGAATTGCAGGGATGGACAGACAGACGGGTGGATGTCACACCTGTGGGAAGCTCCACTGCTAGCCATCCTGCCTGCTGGCTCCCTGTAGAGAAGATTTCTCTCCTGCAAGACAGCCATCTGGCACATGCATAAAGAATCCATGATGGCTGATCACTCTGAGGGCATTTATCTTCATGAATGAGGAGGAGAGGGTTATGGTGGCGAAGCCCCGAGGAGTTGGCCTGTCTCTCCTTGTGAGGGAAGATTAATGGGTTACGAGATGTTGGCTAACATGTACCACGCACGCACAGTGTACCTTCCCCTCCATCGCCCTCACCTTCCCTCTGCTCTCTTACCATGGACTAATACAGCTTTGGGTGTTGATGGGTTACAAGGAATGCACACCCTCTCCCCAAAACGTGTAGGGGAAATCCATGGGAAACAAAATTCCTAAAGAGGTCAAGGGGAACTTTGATATCCTCTGTTATTAACTCCTAACTGAAAAGAAGAGCAGCCTATGGAAAGGATTTCACATCTCTCTCTCGAGCACAAACTGGATGGAAAGTATCTTCTCTTTTTAAATAGATAGCCCATAAATTAAGTTCTTGTATTTTTGATGACACCCAATTAAAGGGCGAATTGGTTGATGTGGCTCACATTTGTACCTAAACTGACAGGCTGGCTTCCTTTAAAAGTTCAAGTGTAGAGAAGAGTTTTCAACTGAAAACAAAGATTTTTGAAGCTGGATGGGTACATCAAGGCCAACAAGAAACTACAAGTGGTATTGGCCCTGCACATCTCTTTTTCCCTGTTTACTTCAATAACCATTCAGGTTCCCGTTATCTGCAAAAACACTGCATGCAAAGGACAGAAATGAGCAAGGGGGAGAATTTACAAGAAAAGACAACGAAAGGACCAATTTAAGCAGACAGCTGCCTAATTTGTACCCGGTATACATTTTGCCTCAAAAACACAGGTTCAAATTATGCAGAGGCTGATTTGTGCAAAGCAGCTCATTTTTGGAAGTATCTGTAAAATTTACAGGTTAAATTAATTCTCTTTCTAGTCAGCGCAGCTCCAAGCTTATGGAGAGCTGAGGTTTTTCAAGTATGGAAAAAGCAGGGCAGCGTGTCTGTCTCCTGGCCCTGATCTGTCCCACTGCAGGCAATGGGAAAACTCCCTGTTGCACTGGTGCTGAAACATCTGGCTGGTGTGCACAAGTCAGGAAGAGAGAAACTAGAGTAGTTGTGAGGATCCGGGAACAAGAGAATATGCAAAGCCTTTACTGGGGCCATGAATAGATTAAATGTGATAGCAGGCAGGAGATGGGAAATTAAACAGGGACTTGAGTGATGTGAGTTTGTGGCCGAACTGGGAGAGAAGTACTTGCATTTTAAAGTGTCTCGAGGCAGAGGGAGCTGCCAAGGCCAGGCAGAAGCATTATTAGTGTACAGGTGAAAGATTACTGGCCTTTCTCCAGAGGCAAAGACGTCCTCACAGGACCATGCCCTGTCCACCTGCCCTGCTGCAATCTGCCGCCACAGAGATACCAGATTTCCAAACCCTGCTGAGCATATACAGGAGGCAATTATTCTGAAAAAGGGGTACTTCTCGTCAGATCCATTTTCTCAGCCAGTCTATCACTCACAAAGTCTCAGGTAGGAAACTGGTAATCTACATAAAAGTGAAAGGAATGTCATGCAGAATAGCTTAAAATATGGATCCCCCATCACAGAGCCTGTCATGTCTTCCTACTGTATTTCCATCACTGCAGACAACATAATGCCACTGCACCAGTCATGTTTCAACTAACACCTCAAGTCAGGTAGACACATAGCAGGTTAATTAGGGGCTTTGGCAAATTGAGTCCACGGGCTGTAATTACCAGCGCTCAAGACCTACAATTTCTGTTTTAATTAAAATAAACAGTGTGGAGAAGCTGACATCACACCAGAGTAACCAGTGTGTAAGTCACAGTTAATTATATTAAGCTGTGGCCTCCGTCATAAAAAAATACTTGGTTTGGATCTGGATATATAGAGACTGGCTTTACCATTTTGGCAAAGTTTAATTGTTGTACAGAAGCCACCGACTGGTCCGGACAAGTCAGTCTGTTGGGGTGATGGGATAGGCTGTGTGTATGGAAGAGCTGCTTCTCCTCTTCTGGATGCAAGCAGTGCCAAATCCTTGAATCATCCCTCCACTGCCTGCTGCCAGCCCCTTGCACCCAGAAAAGACCCGTTTGTGCCCCGTCCATGCCATGCCAGGGCTGACTCTGACCAGGGGTGAGCACTGCTGCCTTTCCTGAGGGACACAGCCAAGGAAAAGATGTTGGGAGAGCAAGTGAGCTTTTGGGGAGAGGTGCTGGGAGATGCAGGGCACTGAGGTGATGGGGAGCCAGGCTGGTGGTACCTGGGCACGCACAGGGCAGAGGTGACCCAGTCCTTCACTGCATCTAATAAACTCTTCTGCTCTGGCACAGCTGTGTTCTTCTCCTCCACACTGGCTCTCCAGCTCATTCCTCAGGCGGCATTGCAGAGCAGAGTGTAACGCCGCCGCGGCAGCCCACACTCCAACCTCTCATCCGCCACCTCTCCCTCTTCTCCACCCAAAGCTTCTCTCCCAGCCCTGCTTTTTTGTCTCCTTCACCCACTTTCAACCCTGTGCCTCCTTTGATGCCACCCGATGTGCTAGGTGCAGCCAGATCCACCCTGCCCAGCCAAAAACACACCTGTTTTGCAAACCAGCCCAGGTGGATCGGACTTACACTGTTCCAGGATGGCTTTTATTACGTTACACAACCCTGCTCACTGTGAGTCTCCAGCCGTGAAGGAGCAGACATCTCATGGGCTTGCCAGGGCTTCCCAGCAGCACCATGCAATATATGGGCAAATAATTAGACACGCAGGAGGGCAGATTTAACGAATCTCGGGCCTGTACTTTTCCAGCCTGGTTATAAGAAGAAGCTGGCAGGTGTTCCCACAGCCATTCAGTTAATCCACAGGACTAGGAAGCCCTTGGCAGTGTCACAGAATCATAGAATGGTTAGAGTTGGAAAGGACCTTGAAGATCATCCAGTTCCAACCCCCCTGCCCTGGGCAGGGACACCTCCCACCACACCAGGGTGCTCCAAGCCCCATCCAGCCTGGTCTTGAACCCCTCCAGGGATGGGGCAGCCACAGCTTCACTGGGCAGCCTGTTCCAGTGACTTAACCACCCTCACAGCAAAGAATTTCTTCCTAATATCCAATCTAAATCTCCCCTCTGCCAATTTAAAACCATTCTCCCTTGTCCTGTCACTCCACTTCCTGGCCAAGAGTCCCTCTCCAGCTCTCCTGGAGCTCCCTTCAGATCCTGGAAGGCTGCTCGAAGGTCTCCCTGGAGACCTTGTGTCCTCACGTTGCAGGTCCTGGGTCTTCAGGGAACTCACTCGTGTCACTTGTTGCTACCTGGAACTGCCAAGGCTCAATAGCAAAATGCTGGAACAGTTGTCTGAGCATTTCCT
This sequence comes from Thinocorus orbignyianus, assembly GCA_013400375.1. Taxonomy (NCBI): domain Eukaryota; kingdom Metazoa; phylum Chordata; class Aves; order Ciconiiformes; family Thinocoridae; genus Thinocorus; species Thinocorus orbignyianus. The sequence goes on along the minus strand of VXBW01006168.1, from coordinate 1,406,023 downwards.
GGGGGATGTGATGGTTCAGCCAAACTGCCACAATAATGCCATGCCTGCTGGCAGTGCCATTAGGGTGACAACAAGAATCCCCTGGAAGTGTCACACTCAGCTTTTGCAGTGAAGCTTGGGAATTGAAATGCTCTGAACTTCCATGTGTCTTTGTATCTTGAAAGCTCTGCACTTTACCTTTAGGATAAAACCTGTCTGCAGAGTCCTTGGAAAACAACAGTTCAATGGAGCTGCAATGACCCAGTCATCCTGGGGAGAGAGAGGAGGGAGCGTAGGGCCGGGCACGTTGCTGTTTTCTGTTGTGAAATGTGTGGACTTTGGTAACCAGCTGTTGGAAGGACAGCTCAGCCTTGGGATGGACTACAGTTTTTCTTTTACTTCTCCTGAACAAGAAAATGTTGGTTTTTTTTTTAAAATCATTCTTTATCACAGTCCTTTTTCAATCTGGAAAAAGCAATGGAAAATGCTATTTTTTAATTTTTACATAAACCAAACCTTTTCTTGTTCATGAAAACAAATGAAATAATGTGGTGAGGCAGTACCAGTGGAAACAGCTGCTGTTTATTCATTCAGTCACTTTGGGATTCTGACTTTTCACTAACACTGGTTGATCCTTATTTAGTTAAGTATGGTTTCCCTGCCACCTCTCCATACGAAATTGCAACCCTCTATGATGTTTTGATTAGCATACTATTAACCAGTGATTTTTACTGTGTCATAGGCCTCATGCTGAAATTCTCCTTTTCAACATTTCTTTCATTGTTCTGCCACTATTTCCTAACAGTTATTGCAACCTGTGGTCTCATTATTTTCATTTCCATGATATTTTGAGACCAACCGAACAGCAGGAGCATGATGACTTCTAAACTGGGTAGTTAATCTCCAGAATAGATCTCATTAAAAACGACCGTTTAACTGATCCTGGGTATTGCTGTTTACTTGCAGCTCACCTACAAAGCACCAGAGAGAGCTGGTGTTTGTTTGTTTGTGTTGTTTTGATGCAGGATTACTTGCCTTCTTTGGTAACCAGGTGAGACAACCCATGCAAGCTCAGACACTGGTGTTTGGTGTGCAGACCTGTACGTTGCCCAAGAAGGAAGACTGCCCTGTGCTCCCTGTCGTGGGTTACTAATGCTTTTAGCTCCTGTGGGTGAAAGCGAAGAGACCAAGCAGCCCTGAAACGTGCTGGCACTGCTGACGTGACGTGGGCATTGCCTTCATTTCGGGTCAGACCAGCCTGGAAAGCCACAGGCGCTCCTTCACTGTTGAGTGAGGAGGAGGAGGAGGGGTTGAGTCTCAGAGGAGCATCAGAACCTTCAGGGTTCTCCTGTGTCTCAGTCTCATGCACCACAGGCTGTGCCCATGGGCACGGCCAGCCCCTTGTTGCCTTCAAAGCACCCAGCTGCAGAAGGAGAGACTTTCCCAGAGATGTGCAAAGCTCTCCCAGCCTCCTGCTCCTCCAGAGGCTTGTCACCAACCTGGGGACACACCTGAGTCCTCCTGGGTTCCTTCGCCACCGCACCAAACAGACAGAGAGTTTCACTGGGGACACAGGGAGGCTGCCCGAGGCAGTGGCAATGCACTGAGACCTGGGACAGGGCCACCTTCTCTCCTGGAAACCAAAGCCAAAAAAGTGGCTTCTAAAAGCCAAGACACTCAATTACTACCCTTCATGCTACCAGGATCCCACAGCGTTATTCAGGACTTTATTTTTCTGGAGGTACAGGTTGCTCCACAGCAGCTCGTGTGTCCTGCCCAGCATTTAGGTTTTCATTGGCTCTGAGGATATGTGGGGTTAGATTATTTTACCTTATTGTAATGAGCCATTTTGGTTTTTTTTTTTCTTCCTTTTTTTAGAACGGTTGCTGGGCAGTTTGTCCTGAAAATGCTAGTTATGGTGTTTTGTTTTGTTTTGTTTTGTTTTTTTCTTATCAAAGCAGGATGCCAAGAGACAAAATTACTGCCCTGACTGTGTAACATCCTCTTTCATATCCTCCCTTCCACGCTCCGGGAAGAGCAAAACGCAGGACATCAGGCCAGCGAGCCGGCAGGAGCACACAGCAGCCTGTGCACGTGAAAGGTTCTTACTAAACCCCATTGAAGTGAGGAGGGGAATTTCCCCTGACTCCATCAAGCTTGGAGAAGGGGCCAATATCCTCTCTGAACACTTCCTCCTCACATAAACCATGTACCTTTCCCTTCATGTCCAAAGCTGGGCTGCAGCATGGACAAGGATGTGAGGAATCTGAGGGGCTCTGAGTAGCACCGGGGGTTTGCATCTCTGAGATGTTGATGGGGAGAGCTGTCCCTTGGGAGGGAGATCGCAGGGACCGGAGGGGAGAAGAAGGGGAGAGAGATGCTGAAGAAACCTGCTCTGACTCCGCAGGGTGCTGCTGCTGCTGGGACGGGGGCAGAAAAGGCTTTTCACACTCCTGAAGTTTTGGTGTCCCTGAATCATAGAATCATAGAATGGTTAGAGTTGGAAGGGACCTTAAAGATCATCAAGTTCCAATCCAGATTACAGGAAAAATACACTTATATGTATTCTAATGCTTCTCAGACAGACTTCCACTCCAGCCACCAGTGGTGCTGTGGGTGACAGGTCTGGTGTCACATCATGGTGAAGATTTTATCACTCTCTTTCTCTCTGAGAGAGGGGCAGGACATGACTTGGTAAAGCCACCCTGAAGTAAGCAATGGCCCCAGTTCCTAAATGAGAAAAATACTGGAAAACTGCAACCTCCAGACCCCTGCTGACCCTCAGGGTGGGGGGACTGGAAGAAGACAGAGCTTTGTGTGACCCCCAGGGAGGGGAGCCAGCCCCAGCAGCGATGCTGCTCTCCTGCCCAAACGCATCCCGTCAGCCTAAGGGTTAATGCTCCCCCTTTTTTCCTGTGAAAGTGACTTCTCTTAAAATGAGCATCAGGCTGCCTGCTCCATTTTTTTTGGCTGCTTCTTCCACCTCTTTCCCCACCCTCACCTCCCCCCCCACATTCAATAAAGAGGAGCTAAAGGAAACACCTTTGGCTGCAGTGAATAGGTAGCGGCTTTTGTACTTCCCTTCACTCGCCTGCCCTTCCCAGCCCTCTGACGTGGGGATTTCAGAGATTTCCTGAGCAGCTGCGGGATGCTACACCTTTAGGAGCTCCCGCACTGGCTCACTCCACACCCTTTCCCCTTCAGCAGCATTCACACAAAACCAGGGGATTAAAAAAACCAAAAAACAACAACAAAAAAACCCACCCACCAGAAAAACCCACCCAGTTATAAAAGCCAGCCTGGTGCTTACTGGGATGGAGTGACTCTGCTCGCAGCTGCTCACGTAAATCTGGTGCAACCCCGGTGTCTTGGAGGCACTTTTGGGGCGAGGTGGGCTATTGTGACGTTCAGACAATAAATCCCAGCCCCTCCTGAGTTTATTGGCAGGGCTTGTTAAATTAGGTGTGGACGATTTTTACTAAGATGGGGCCTCTGCTAAAAATACCTGTTTTCTTAGTGAATAGATGTGCTGTACTGCTTTTTCTTTTCTTTTTCTTCGGCTTTTTCTTTTTCTTCTTTTTTTTTCTTTTCCTTCTTCTTTTTCTCTTCTTTTTCTTCTTCTTTTTCTCTTCTTTTTCTTCTTCTTCTTCTTTTTTCTTCTTTATCTTTTTCTTTTTTTTTTTCTTCCTTTTTTTCTTTTTCTTTTTCTTTTTCTTTTTCTTTTTTTTTTTCTTCTNCTTTTTCTTTTTCTCCTTCTCCTTCTTTTTCTTCTTCTTTTTCTCCTTCTTTTTCCTTTTCTTTTTGTCCTTCTTTTTCTTTTTTCTTTTTTTTTTCTCTTTCTCTTTCTTTTTCTTTTTTCCTAATATCTATACCTTTCTTCTAAACAAACACTAGGATCCAGGCACTTTCTGCCATCTGCTTATGGGGCCAGGTCGAATCAGCCCTGGGCTTGTTTTGTTCTTAGTAGCTGCTGCTCCTCTGACACTTCTCAGATCACACTGACAAGGAAAACTTTTATTCCTCAGCCTGTAATTCCTACCTCCGTGTGTGGGACAAGCTCACACACCTTGTAACTATTTAACTTCGGCTCAGCACTTGTCTCCTCATTACCCAGATATAATTACATCTGACAAAAGGTATTGAATGCACCAAAGCACGAAAGGAAAAGACAGAGGGATTAAACTGATACACGGGTCTTTTGCTGCTGTGAGTATTGTGCCCCCACAATACTCACAGGAGGAAGAGGATGAATGGCTGTTGAAGGATCGTAACCGTGATTGCAGGGTGTGATCTCTCATATGACACCTGAAGACTCAGACGACTATGGAAATTGTAAAGAAAAAGCAATTCCAGTGCTAAGACAGGAGTAGGGGGATATTTTTTTCCTTCTTTTTCTTTTTTCCCCCTCTTTTCTTTTCTAACAGCACACCAGAAAGCCTGAAGTGTGACTTAACACAACATTTGACTTTACGTTACAGATGGGTTTTCAAAGGCACTTAGGGACAGCCTGAGAGCTGCCACAAAACCCGTGGCTAAAAATATAAATAAATAGAAAATAATTCGAGAAGTGTGAATGGCAATAACGTTAACCCTGTGCCAAGTGCTTCTGGAAATGGAGTTAGGTGGGGGAGTGCGTGGCTGATGCCTTTGTTGAGGAGCAATGACCTGCCATGGTCAGAAAAACCAGTGGAGCTGGTGATGTGAAGCTCCAGTGGGTGCCCGGTAGCCCTGGGGGCTGCTGTTTGCCCCCCTCAGAGCCCCCTCCTGCCATGGGCTGCCCCTGGTGCTGGGCAGCAGCCTGACTGCCACAGGCCTTGAATAAACTTGGCAGCAGGTTTATGTGCTGTTGAAAACTTGCAAAAAAGGTTGCGGCACGATTTTCTTGTAAAAACTTTGCTGACACATTCGAGGGAAAAAAATAAATCAGGAGCAGCTGCTGATCATTGTCTGAAAGGCAGTTTCCCTGTCAGCTCTCTTGTTTTCTTTTAATTAAGAAAAGAGGAGGGCAGGAGGGAACCAACCCAGGTATCTCCTTGTAATGAATGGAAGAATATAGAAAGTAAACACACAAAGAAGTGCCAAAAAAATTACTTGGGAAATTCCAAAATGAAAGTATTCTATTTAAAAATTTCAATTAAGGTTGCTAAGTAACAACAGTGTATCTACTTATCAGCTCATTTACAAAATCTACGCACTGGGAAGCCAAAACATTAATGGTGGTGGATGTCATAAATCTTACACTGCCAACATAATAAACGTACACGCATTATTCTTATCAAGTACAAAGAAAGCAAAATACATATTTCATCACAACAAGCTTAATGCTGACCTCTAAATAAATAGCTGTCTTTCATTAGCAATCTCAAAACAAAATGTAAAGCAAACCCTATTAAAAAAAGCCATAAAAATTATGTATGTAGATACTAATGACACATATTGATCAGCTTCACGTGCAAAGCCATACACACGCATAATTCTGCCACAAATCAACATGGTTATGCATTTATTTTTTTTTTTTTTTGCTCAAATCAGACATTCAATAATACTCTCAAGAAAACATAATTATAAAGAATTAACTGTAAGTCAGCTGTCAGTTTGATAAATATAAATATTTTATATAAACACACACGCAAATCACAGTATGCACCTTATCTCTTCTAGGGCTCTTTACTATTGTAACTGGAATTACCAAACTAATATGTTTTTAAAGGTCAGAGTTAAGGCTGCTGAGTTCTGGTGGGATGCACTGCATAGCTGTCTTTTATGCTTCATAAAGCTCCGGCTCTCTGCTGGTGCTAATTAGGATAGTCCCTTGCAATCAGTGGCGCCATTCCAAATTCCATTAGCTAAGTTTTGGACTCAGTGGGCTCTCACTTCTGTGGTTGCCCCATTTCAGCCAAGCACTAAACCATATGCCAAGCCTTGTGCAGGTACTTAAGCTCTGAGCAGTGCTTATTTTTAAGTGCTGTGATGGATCACACGGGCGATGCAGGAACATGGAAGAACATGTGCTCCTCACACTTCAAACCCCCAAATCTAAGGTGTTTTGCCAAGCACTCTTCATATCCTTCAAGCATTTTGTTAATTCCCAGGGCACAGACACTAATCTACCAGCTGGGTTGGGTGTCAGTAGACATCAGGTGACAGCAGGCTGGCACAGCACGAACGGGATGGCAAGGGCAGGTACAGAAGGGTAACGGCACGGTGGCTTTGATGGTCCCTGGAGTAATTCCTGGTTTGAGCAGGCGACATAAATTTGCTGAGGGTTTTTAACCAACATCGTTGGGGCTCCAGCTCCCCGTCGATGTGCCTGGCTGTCCTGAGGTCTCCCAGCTGAGCCTTCCCACGTCACATTGATGGACCGTGACTTTCTGATGGATGAACAACTGATTTCAACTCCTTATAGGCAGCATTTGCTTGGTGGTTATTGCCACAATATAACAAATCCTTTTTTTTAAAAAAAAAAGTCACACTAAGTGCACTGAGGAACATCTAATCGCTGAAAGAAACTTCTGAAAACTTGCAGATAATAGTTAAATCCATTCAGCTTTGAACACTTTAAAAACTGATCAGACCTCTTTCTTAAAGCCCTGAAGTGCTTTTAACTCCCACTGAAGCCAATCAGGGCTCTTTGAAAGAAATGAATGGCAGAACTAGCCCCTGAAACATGTGAGCCCTGCTACGAAGAGTGGAAGCAGAAAATAGGTTACCCCTCCCAGCACAAAAATGCAGATGTGAATTAACGCCACATATGTAATGACATTTAAAGGCTACATTCAGTAAATCTTATTCAGAGTGAGGAAGAAATATGAAAGAAATCCATCAACATTAATTTAACTCAGACGAATAACTATTACTCAATGTAAGCCCAATTGCAAAATGCAAAGACTCACGTATCTAGTCAGTAAGTTTTAATGATCCTCCCCACCCCCAAAAACGTTAAGACAAAAAATGGGTAAAGTAGTCCTTTCATTCAATGTCTCATTAAAAAAAAAAAAAAAAAAAAAAAAAA